>MU181938.1:624266-769816 GCA_016904865.1 Pissodes strobi | reverse complement strand
TATACAGGGTGTGAAAACAGGACAAGTTACCGTTTTTTGGCGTTTTTTGCCATTTTTGTCCGTGTAAACAAGGACCAACTTTTCTATTTTTTGATGTCAAATGAAAGTATTCGGTAAGACACGTATTTTTGTTCCTTTGCTCTTTTGCTCTAATTGTTATACAGGGGTGAAAACTGGACAAGTTACCGTTTTTTGGCATTTACTGGTCGCAATTTTGAAGATGGCGACTTGAAATTTGTCATAGTGGTAGAGGTCCACAAACCCTCGAAGCCTGTCGATTTTGGTTTCGATCGCTTAATATACAGGGTGTGAAAACAGGACAAGTTACCGTTTTTTGGCGTTTTTGGCATTTTTGTCCGTGTAAACAAGGACCAACTTTTCTTTTTTTCGATGCCAATTTATAAATAGAGGTGAAAGTATGTTAGCATTTTTTGTTGACAACATGGTTACCATAGCAACCAATTAATAATATGTATATCACTAATTAAAGATATAGTATGGTACTTAGGATTGTTTATGAAGCTTAATTTGATACTAAAAAATTGGTTGCTATGGTAACCAAACAAAAAGTAAAAAATCGTCATAATTCGTCAATCGTACGACTTAGAGATTTGATATTTGGTATTTGGGTAAAGATTAAATAAAATTAACGATTGCCGTTGACCGACTGGTTACCATGGCAACCAAATAGAAATTTATCACGGTAAAATTAGACTAGCGATTGGTAACTCTAATTATAAGGGCTTTCTAATTATAGGCCACGGTACGGATAGGAGCGTGGCAATAAAGTGTGACCAAAGGTCACACAGACGAGGCCCGATGGGCCTCGCGCGTGCCGCAGGCACGAGTGGCCACGCCACTTGTTAGTAAGTAGTAGTTTTAAGGTTATTAATATTTTAAAATAAAAGTACGTTATTGAACAAAAAATACGTAAACAAATAAGACTTAAAAAATTGGTGCGCCTGGGCGACACGAACAAAAACTTTTTGTAGCTTGGGCAGCACAATAGTAAGGTCCATTGGTTATGAGCTTCCGTGGTGCTGCCATTGGAGCAGTTTTTACGTAGCACTTCCTTGAAGGATTCGCACAAAACATTTCATCCTATATGAATCTTCAAGGGCGTTCATGATTTTTCTTTATTCATAATATGAAAGCTACTGACAAATATACTCGTCAAAAATGTATTTAAACTGTTACTCTTCTGTAAATTTATTCATCAAATACATCCATGATTATTCTTAATTCGTAATATATGAAAGTATGACACACCACAATAATTGAACTTTCAAACAAAAATATGAACTTTTGGTCTGAAATCAATATCAGAGGCATCCCAAGAATTTGGGTAAATTATTTCTTCTTATCCAGACTTCCGGACACTCGGTTTATTAACAATTTCCTTATTTTACTTAAACAAAATAAAAGCTTTACGCTTTCTATTCCTTTTTACTTTATTTTTATGTTTATTTTCCCTGACGGTTTTATATTTTTCAATCTGCAATTGAAACAAACTGGAGATAAAACCAACAGTTTTATGTACCAAAATCGAGATTCGATTGATTTACTTGAGGATTCGCTTTTCTGCCTAGACGTCGGCGAAGTAACCTAATAAGCCCCGGTTTTGTTTGGACACTGGCGGCTGCCAAAATCGATTCTTATTTGGGCGAGAGCATTAGAGAAACAAAACTTTTCGGTATTTAAACAAGTCACATTAGATTATAAAGAATAGTGTGCAATGAGCATTTAATGATTAATCAAATCGAGTGGCTCAATAGCCATTAAATGTGAGTTGCGTACACTATTTTTCTCCGACTAGTCACAATAATGAAAAATAAGAGCTTTAGCTTTCAAAATTTACTAGGTAAATAGTAACTATAAGCTGTGATACATTTTAAATATCAGACACCATTCTAATTTTAGGACCAAGTGGAAAACCAATGAGAGAATTAAACTAAACTGGACCAACCAAGAAGTGAGCAAAGGAGAAAATTAAAACTACCTTCTTCAGTTATGCCGAGAAGAAAAAATGAAAGTCGCAAACACGTGGTTTAAACATCATCCACAAGATGAGAGATACTATATTTCTGGATATCTCCAGCAAATCAGCAGGAGAGTATTGTCCGAATATGAGAAAGGTACATAAAAACACTTTTCAATGACGAGAGACTACAGGAAATAATGAACAGTGACGATTTATTAACGGGACCTTCCGTTACCAGAGAGGAAATTGAATACACCATACACAATGCTAAAAATAATAAGGCAGTGGGCCCAGATTAAATCCCTTCCGAGCTTCTTAAACTGCTTAACATCGGCACTTTGCATTGTCTATTTAATAAGATTTACGATACTGGCGCCTACCCTGAATAATGGCTGTCTACAGTTTTTATACCCATGCCAAAGAAAAACAACACAAGAACATGTGAAGACCATAGCCTTATTAGCCTTATTAGCCATGCTCTCAAAATTGTTCTAAAGATAATACATAGGAGAATTTTTAGGAAGTGCGAGAGAGTTGTAAGCGATTCACAATTCGGGTTCAGGCAAGGACTGGGCACAAGAGAGGTGATAGTTGCGACTCAAGTTCTCATCCAAAATTGCTATCACCAACGTAAAAATATATGCCTATGCTTTATAGATTATGAAAAAGCATTTTATAAAGTTCAGCATCACAGGCTAATTGAGCTATCTAGAAAACTGGACCTGGATGAAAAAGACATCAAGTGAATTAAAAATCTGTACTGGCACTAAAATGCACAAGTAAAGGTGGGGAATGAATTAACAAGAGAGATTCAAATTCAAAAAGGTGTAGGACAGGGATGTGTTCTTTCACCGCCCCTATTTAACCTTTACTGGGAGGCTCTTTTTCAAGAAGTGCTCGAGGAAGCTGAGATTGGGATCAGAGTTAAACGTGTGGATTAATAATATTCGGTATACTGATGATACAGTTCTCATTACGGATAGCATGGATAAATAACAAAAACTAAAATCATGGGTTTAAATATAAACATCAAGAAAACTAAGTTCATGGTAATAACCAGAGATGAAAACGCTTTTATAAATTCTGAACTTTTGATGGAAAATCAATAGAGCGAGTCTAAATATTTAAATATCTTGGAACATGTGAACTATTTAAAAAATGGACATCAGACATTGAGATAAAATTCCGGATAGAGCAGACTCACGCAGCATTTGTAAAACTGAGGAGAATATTTACGTGTACCGAATTTGATCTGGAACTTAGGTTAAGATTCGTGGACTGCTACATCTGTCCAGTACTTCTTTATGGAGCTGAAGGACAATTAAGACGGATCCCATGGACAGCCAAAGTAAGAAGCAAAAAAGTTTTAAGATTGTTAAACACAGACCATAAACTCTTTGATATTGTCAAAAAGAGAAAAACAGCTTACCTGGGTCATATTATGCGCAACGAAAAGT
Organism: Pissodes strobi; assembly: GCA_016904865.1. Lineage (NCBI taxonomy): Eukaryota > Metazoa > Arthropoda > Insecta > Coleoptera > Curculionidae > Pissodes > Pissodes strobi. The sequence goes on along the minus strand of MU181938.1, from coordinate 766,378 downwards.
AAAACTTCCTACAATTAATTATGGAAGGTAAGATCGAAGGCAGAAGAGGAATTAGAAGGAGGAAGATGTCACGGCTTCGAAATATGACAATGGACGGGATTACATAATATACAAACACTCATACACACGGGCGCTAACATCCATTAAAGGATTGCAGAGCAAGAAGAAGGAAAAAGAGCAGTAACTAAGTAAATAAGAAAAAATATCAACCTAAATACATAATAGATAAATATTTAAAAAAAACACTAGAAGCTCAAGGTATATATAGTAAATATATCTATGGGAACATAAAGCAAGTGCAATAAAATAAAGGAGAAACTAGGAAATAAAATGCATATGGGCCGCTAAGGAAGATTGTAGCCAACTGTTTCAGATAAGCAAGTACTTCACACGGATAATTAGTCAGCAGCAACGATAAAATTAGTGTTACATATAGGTGCTTGAGGTGAAATGAACCGAGAAAGAATTATTATAAAAGTGATTTATCGTGGCTATTTTTGACCAGCAGGTCTAATTACCGCCTGCTTATGTCGTTGCAGTATTTGGCAAATGAAGTAGAGTATATTATTTTCGAAAATTATCGGCCATGATGAACTAGTGCGATGACCCCTTTCTTTGAAGATATGTTGGACACGAGTGTTTTAGATGGTTCAAATTGTTTATCATTTAACTAGGGTCCTTCTGTGGGATAGAGTTCCTTCCATGAGATAGAATTTCCTCCTTTTGTGGCTGAAATCCGTCAGCGGCCTTTTCATGCTGACTGCGCTAACTCCGGCGTTAGTTAGCAGTGCAGCGGTCTTTTTGTCAAGGTGATAGAATAGAAGAATGGAATTGAAGGGAGTTGGCGCTAGTATCCCCATCTGCTACTGCAACCTATGCAGGTTAATTGTAGCCCTCCGAACCATGCTTAGAGGATCTCATTCAGTTTGGTCTTCCTAATTAGACTCCCCAAATGGAATACCGACTCCTCCATGTACCTTGCAGGTCCTGGTTTGGCCTATCCTAGCTTTGCATACCTGAGACTGCAGACAGCCTCACACTCGCACCACACGTGTTTTGGAGTTTTCTTCTCCCTCTGAGAGAACCTTTAACGACTATTATCTTCCAGGGCGATCTTTTCCATGTGCCTCCTCTTAAGTAGATCTGCCGTGAATTTTGGGTAGCCGTGTTTTATGAACTATTTGGCCTGTAGTAGTCCCGGTATTTGTAACCACCAGTTTAGAGATTGTTTATCTATTCAGCTTTTAACTGATGTTTTGCAGACTCTACCTGCTATCCCGCAGTAGGGCTCAGGTTCCAACGTAGCCTTACTTGCGCCCCGTTTTGCAAGTATGTCGGCTACTTCGGTACTTTGATGGTCTTTATGTCCCGGAACCTACGCAATGATAATCTTATTGTTACGACCGACCTCTTCAAGGGAACTTATGCAGTATTTAACTAATCTAGATCTAACCATATGTGCACTGACTGCTTTTAAGGCTACCTAACTGACGGAGTATAGACTACCTTCTTTATTTATAATGCTCAATTTCTCTATCTCCATGGCGCAGTGTTGAATTGCCGAGACCTCTGCTCGGAATACTTGACTGCCCATGTTTAAAGAGATATTTGACCTTGGTCCGTGGACTCTGGCTCCCACCCCTTCACTGGTCTTAGAGTAGTCAGTATACCATGCTTTGTCCGCATTTATAGGAAGCCCCCTCCCATTCTTCTCTGCCTCCAATTGCTACTGAGAAGGGTCTATCAAACCCATTAGAGGGGGTTGTTACGTCTGATGGCATTTCGAAGAGATACTTGATATCCTCACTGTCCTCTAGTTCCCATTCAATGATGGGCTTGTTGCCTTGCTTGAGCCGGTATTGTACCATTCTTATGTTCCCCTGTATGAGGATATATAATGGAAGTAGATTTAGCAGGGCTTCCAGTGCTGCCATTGGGGGTTGTTCTCATCACCATCGAGACGCACAGACATGCCAGTCTTTGTACATCTTCTAGCTGCCTGATTGCACCTGTTTGCGTAGCTATAGAGCCATAGGTTATTATGGGCATTACCACCATTCTGTACAAGCAGCCTGCATCTGCCCAGTGCAATTCTTGTTTTCTGAGTGACCTTGCTAAGATGCGGTTCCCAAGTCATACCTTGGTCCAAAGGGTTACCTAGGTATTTGACTTCCTTGGAAAAGATCATTATGATCCAGCTGAGCATTGGATTTTTCAGATCTTTGAATGTTATTTTCTTTGTGAATGGGACTATTGTGGTTTTCAGCAGATTAACTGACAGATCCTCCACTTCACACCATTTGCTTACTATGTTCAAGGCCTTTTGTGCTCTTGTTGAAACATAGCCCATGTTCTTTCCTCTTACTACTATGAATAGGGGATACGACCATATGGTGGAGACGTACCTTCAGAGGAAATGCCAGTGTCGGCAAATATACTAAATAGAAGTAAAATCTATTTTGTTTTATTTAAGGACCTTTATTATCAATATTGCCGTTATATATAATTTTGTTTAATGAACTGAAGTTAAACGACTGTAGGTCGTTTGCCTCCTATATCGCATATATTTTATGATTATGATATATATATCATTTTGATTAATAAATTTATTGTTAAACGACTGTAGGTCGTTTGATGTCTATCGTTCATATTATCGTTATTTATCGTTTTTGCTTATCGAACTGACTTTAAAAAGCTGTAGGTTATCTAATTTTATGCATCGTTATCAGCATCGTTCTGTAAGATTATTTAATATAAATGATAAGTAAAAATGTTATTAACTAGAGCAACATCAGCGAAAACGTGTAAATTTTGTGAGATAATTTATACCGAAAAAAGTAGTTGTCGTTTTCCTTGGAGAAAGCACGCTCTGGGAGGGATGGCAATAATTAAAAGCAATAATTATCTAAATCAAATCATCATTAATGGTAATATAATTGAAGCCACCTAAAAGGTGTAAATAATACACATAATTTTCAAATATCCGATGTTTTTCATATTATTCCAAACTATCTCGGTAATTCTTACTATTATTTGGATCAAGAGATTGACGTTATAAAATTAAAAACTAAATTAGCAATCGTTTTAAGATAATTGGGACCAAGGTAAATACACAAGTGGCTCAGCATATTTGCCAATAAATGTTTTATTAACAACAGAAAGCGATTTACCATATATATAAAAAAACACTGACGTCTGTCGAAAATTCCTTTCAACAGAAGCCATAACAAACTAATATTTTTATCTCGCTATCGCCTGAAAAGATTGCCTTATCCATATGAAGGAGAAGCGTGGAATTTTTTCCTAACTTTCAATTCGTATAGAATCACCGATAAGATGGTTTCGCAAAAGCCGTAAGCTCGGTCGTAAAATCATAAGACAAAATAGTTAAAAAAACATAGAAGTTCTATTCGATAAGTAACGTGTTCTATAAAATCTAGCCAGATTCGTTCATGTAAAAAAAGGATGTCGTCGTCAAAGCCAGTAAGATACGTCAAAGTTACAAACAGCAAGTAATTCGTTCAACTTCTCACGACTTCTTTATTTTAGTTTAGAACCATTTTATTCAGTTGTTGGTAGTTTTGTGGATAAATGTATATCCTGTGTACAAAAACTCAATAGCAGCATCATACAAATATTCCGCATTCCAGCCATTCCAAGTAGAAGGCAACAAACCTGCCCAGCAAAAAAATGTGGTGAATGAAAAAATTTAAACAATAACATTTCCGTGGATAGTGCTGTCTGTAAAGGGCCGGAGGCGGTCACATATGCAGCAAAAACAGCTGTTGAACGTCAAACAGACGATTTGACTTTCACAGAACGAAATGTAAACAATGGACAAATGGCAGGTAAAACATTTCCAAGAAATATTGTCAATCCTAGAGAGATCAGATCAGCTATTAACAATGCAATGGCTGAAAATAAAATGAAGGAAGTGCAACAACTTGCTTCTCCAGACGATGAGGGAGGCTGGACCCAACAGCGACGCAGACGTCGTCGTTTTGTTGTAGGAGGAAATAAAGATAATTGTGCCATACACACAGTTCCAAAGCAAGTATCCTTGCATGTTATAAGAGTCAACCCAAATACGACACGGTATGAGCTCGAGAACCTATTGAGTGCCAGATTTCCTGAAGTAGCATGCGAACAGCATATGTCAAAAAGGCCAGATCTATATTCTTCAATGAAGGTGAGTCTAAATCAGGAAAGTTTTAAACAAGCTTGGCAGCGTGATGTGTGGCCTGCTGGAGCCATAGTTACACGTTTTTAAGCCAGGAAGAGTATGCTGCAACAGCCTACCACAATAGCAGATCCTCATTAAGAAGGCCAAACAAATCTAATACCACAGTATATTCTAGCTTGCAACAGAGGTCTGGCAGCCTTCAAGTCAGTGTGTACTATTAAAATACCCGTGGTCTACGGACTAAAACCTAGGATTTTTGTACAAGTGTTCAATCAGAAAGCTTTGATGTCATTGCAATTACTGAATTATGGCTGACTGATGGCATCAGTGACGGTGAATTGTTTGATGAAAGATATTATGTGATAAGATGTGATCGTAAATCTGCAAATAGGAACAGGGGAGGTGGGGTATTGCTCGCTCTTAAAAAACCTGTTCGTTTTGAGGTATTAAATGTTACAATTGATACATGTGCTGATATCGTGTTAACAAAATTAAGATGTTAGAAAGTCCAATTTTATAATATGTGCTAATATCGCAGTTGATGTATATGAGAAGTTTTTAGTCGCATAGTTTTTGATAATTCCAAAATACTAATATTGGGTGATTTTAACCTGCCAAGTTTTGCAAGCAACAGTTGTGGAAAATGTTTGGTTGTGCATCAGTTTTTAAAATTTTACAACCTTAACCAACCAAATAATATTGAAAATTCTATGGGAAGATTTCTCGACTTGGTAATCACTAACATGTGCTTATCTCCCGTCAGCAAGTCGGGTAGCCCCTTTGTTAAATCCAGCTTTGGAGATTTCAATGTCATTAGCTCAGCTTGAGCAAACAGCTAAAATTCAGCCCAGTTATACTTATAACTATGCATTGGGTAATTACGAGTTATTGTATGATCTCCTCAAACACTGCGACTGTGGTGACTTGCTGGCATGTAGAGGAGTGAATGAGAGTGTAAACCTGTTGGTCGGTACAAACAAATTAATTTTATTAACTTATTTTGACCACAAAGGTGAAGGTAGCAATTAAATGCATAATTAACTACAAGCAATTAAAGGAGTGGACTGTAAGAATAGGGTATTGGGGTTTTAAACATAGATTATGTGAACTGAAACTAGATAGGTATGTTAATGATGCAATCATGCATCTGCAATTGATGTAAAAAATATAAGTACAATTTTAAATACTTCTTAATCTACTTCCATGCATTCAACCATTCACTCACATAAAAACTAAATACAAAAGGGTGCTTAATGAAAATAGGTACTAAAAAGTCTAGATTTGTTATTAAAAATGGAACTTTGTCTTTAAATTTCAAACTTTCCTTTCACTCTACAAAATACCTTGATTTTCTTGTTTCTCCACTATTGTCGTAATCATTTCATTTCATGTAGCTAGGATTTGAATAGATTTTCTCTACTGCAAATTTGCAGACGCCATTTTACAGTTTCTTCAACTCAGGTACGCCGAGACCCTACGTTGTTTCTGGCCATAAAGAATTGCGTTACAAAACGCCTAAACGAGGTTTTTGTCCGACGTGGACAAAAATAACAGAGGTACACTAAATATTCTCTAATATTTTTGCATACAATCGGAGAATTTGCCTAAAAGGATGGGACTTTTCGGTGCGAAGAGGACGAACGAAAAATTTTGTTCTTGCTTGAGTGAACGTGCAACTTGCACTGAAATATGATCTTTCTTACGATCTTGGGAGGGACTATGACGCGGAAAAGCTACGCGTCAATTTAATCTGAGAGGGGGAAAACATCTACTTTCTTTCTTTTACACACTGCTGTTTACTGACGGAGACACGAATATATTAAATTGAAAACGCCTGAATTGAACCCAATTGAAATGGTAAAATGACATTTAGCTGTATAGGATGGAATCGACCATCCAGGTTTGGACGAAGGGGTATTGAAGAACTGACATATGCTAATTTAAATGCACAAATTAGGTTCTACGCGGGGGGTGAAATAAATCTATTTTGAGTTTAATTACGGTTCATTCATACTACATACATACAGGGTGTTATCACCAATCTATACGGTGAAAAACGATAGTTTATACACGTGTTGGGGTGTTTCCCCAACACCTGTTTTATTGCAATATGTTCGGGTTTCTGGATATTTCTGTACCCCGGTATGTACCTAAGTTAAAGAATTATCAATTTAGTGAACGGTTTCCTATCTGGTTTTAAAAAGTAAAATCAAGAGAAAATATAAAATTTATGAATCACTTACTAAAGACAAAGCTTTGCTCGACAGCTGAATATGCGCAGCTGAGAAAAACTATAAAAACACAAACTAAATCCGAATATGAATGCTACAAGAATAACTTAGAACAAAACTTGAATCTCGACCCAACTAAGTTCTAGGATTTTATACGAAGCAAAACTAGTTGTAATGGGATACCAGCGGAGGTTGTTTACATGGGAAATAGGCTTTGTGATCAAACAGAGATTGCGTGTGCCTATGCCTTTGCGAAATATTTTATGTCTATGTATGAATCATCATCTCAAATTAACGGGACCAATTGTATCGCAGAATGGGGAAATTTTAACTTCTCAACTGTCACTGAGGGGGATGTCAGGATGGCTATTAAAAAGCTTAAACCTAAAAAATCCACAGGTGGGGATAACATACCTGCATACATTTTTAAGGGATGTGCTGACTTAATTTGGCCATTGCCAGGAATGTTTTCCCTAATTTTAAACTAGGTGTAATCACACCCATCTTTAAAAAAGGTGATAAGTGTAAAATCGAGAACTACCGACCCATTAGCTTACTCAATGGCCTGGCTAAGATATTTGAAACCATATTGTACAATAATATTTTCAACTTTGATCAAACAAAGATGAGCAAATAGCAGCACGGCTTTTTGAATGATAAGTCTACAGTAACAAATCTCTGTATTTTCTCTGAACATGTATCTAATGCTATTAAAAATAGAGAGCAACTGGACGTTGTCTTCACGGATTGTGAAAAAGCATTCAATAAGGTGGACCATCAAATCCTTTTAAATGCTTTGGTTAGTTTGGATTTCTCTAAGAAATCTTTAAATGTTATGAAATCATATCTTACACAGAGACCGCAAACCGTCAAGGTGGGTCAATCTAGGTCAGATACTTTTTGTGTAACATCAGGGGTGCCTCAGGGCAGTAATTTGGGCCCTTTGCTTTTCAATTTATTTATAAATAGCCTACCGGACTCAATTTCTAGATCTTCGGGCCTGCTATTTGCTGATTGATTTCAAAATCTTTAAATTAATCCATACAGATGAGGATTGCGCAGATCTTCAGACAGACTTAAATTCAGTTGTGGATTGGTTTGCACAGCATAACATGAAACTTAATATTGAGGATTGTGCTGTTATGACATATATACGTAAACAAAATTTTATTGTTCAACAATACTATTTAAGGGGCAAGACAGTTAATAGGACAAGCCAGGTCAAGGATCTAGGCATTTGCTTCCAGACAAACTTAAGGTTTAGCGACCATTACCAGTACATTACTGCGAAGGCATACAAATCTCCTGATTTTGTGATTAGATTGTACAATGCTCTTGTGAGACCTCATTTAGAATATGCCAGTTGCATCTGGAGCCCTACAGCTCTTAGTAATATTGATTTAATTGAAAGGATTCAAAAAAAGTTCCTGAGATATCTCTACTTAAAAACACATAACATATATCCTTTTATGGTATCATATAAAGCACTATTAAATCTGTTCAACATAGAAAGGTTCAGTGAAAGAAGAGACAAACAGGATATCTTATTTGTGTATCATGTTGTTAATAGTTCAAAATATAAAGACTGTGCTCTTATAAATTTTATTAATTTTAACGTACCAAAGATTAACTTAAGGCTACTTATCAATGTCATATTTGATGTTAAAGTCTCTTCATATTCTCCATTAAATAGAATGATGGCTGTGTGCAATGATTTCATAAAAGTGCATATAGATAATTTTCAAGTAGTTAAAGTGCAGGGGAAACTTTGAGACAACTTAGTACAAAGCCAACCATAAATGAAACACAACCCAACTTTTAAGAAAGGTATATTTATAAAACACTAAAGATCAATCGATCGAGAGAGCATGCGCACCTTATTAATCGGGTATAATACAACCTCATTTGACCATTTTTGACCAATAGACAATGTTAATATCTCTCATTAACTCTTCCCTCAATGAACGGTGTCATTGTATTTAAAGCTTGACATCTCTAGGTTAAAGACATATAAAGGTGCGTACAGACCTGACGCGACGCGCGCGCAACACGCACGCGACAGTCCAACATTTCTAAGTGTGGACGGGGCGAGCGCGCGGCGCTAGCGCCGCCTGTCCGGGGCGCGTCGCTACCCGTCTGCTGTCGGTTTTTCGACGGCAGATCAAAGAAAGAGCGAGGCGCAGTGTGGACGGGTAGTAGTAGGAGCGTAGCAATCGCGCCAGAATCAGTGAAAAAGTGCAATAGAACTTAGTTGCGTGGCGCGCGCGTCTCTCTACATGGATCACAGCAGGCGAGCGACAAAACCGCGCGCGTCGCGATCGCGTAGCAGGCGCGCGGTCGGCGCGTCGCGTGCGTGTCGCGCGCGTGTCTCGTCAGGTCTGTACGCACCTTAAGGCAGATAAACTACACAGTGCGTTTTTAGTGTGTTACCTGACGTATTATTCCTGACAAATTGGTGCAGGCGCCGCGCCGCGCCGGTCTACGTCAAAATTCTAGGAATAAAAATTAATATGTTCCATTTTTATGAATAGCTTATCAATTAAAGACAAAAATGGATAATACTGTTATAAACTATAAATTATAAAGTGAAAAAAACGCTAAAATAAGAATATTTTCAATACTGATTGCTAATGTTTTGTTTACATTTTTTTTTTCATGTACAGGGTGATCCCCTATAATGTCGCCCCCCTTCAGCTTTTTGATTTTTAGTGTCTCAAAAAAATTAAAAGTATTGTTATGTAGGTACTTAAAAATACTTTTTTTCTGCGTATAACAAATATTGGAAAAATGATCAGTATACAGGGAAAAACAAAAAGTTCATTTTTTTCCAATGGAACACCCTATATATGAATTTATTTTTCGATTCCTCGTAAAATTTTAAGCATCCTCTAGAGTTAGTAGTTTCACAGCTATAAACAGTTGAAAATCGGTATTTTGGCTACTTTTCACCTTGGCAGCAAGAAGATCATTAGAGATGGAGTAAAATGAATCTCACATTCATATCTTAGCTTTTCAAGAGTTATTTATTTATTTATTTACTTATTTATTTATTTATCAACGTACAAGACATTTTACAATATGTTACATTTATAAAATAAATTAATATCTTACAATTTAAGAGCAAATTCTCTCCTATTACAGTTAACTTATAAAATTTAATACAAAATGTAAAGGGAACAACACTTCCAAATAACATCACATTATTCAATAAAAAGATTTTAGCCTAGATTTGAAAACAGCTACAGATGAACAATTAAAGAAGTCAATATTACCAGAACTGGCATTCGCAGACCTGACCATTCTTGTCAATGATTCATTCTGGCCGTAATTTGTATGGTGGAAGGGAATGAAAAATAAGTCTTTGTTGCGGCCACGCCTTTCGCCCGCTCTCAAGTTAACCAATTGAAGAACTGAGGAGCAATCAATGCTGCCCCTCAGAATCTTATAAAGGAAGCACAAATCAGCACACATCCTCCGGACCTCCAAGGACTGCAATCCCAAGAATCCCCTAATATCATCGTAAGTATATTCCTCACGAAGAAGACCCAGTCTAAAACCGACAACACGAAGAAATTTGTTCTGTACTCTCTCAATTGCGTCAATATAAATCCTATAGTTAGGCGACCATATTACAGAACAATATTCCAGAACAGACCTAACGAGAGAGCAGTACAGTATCTTAAGGGTATTAATAGAAAAATCTCTAAATGATCGGCATACAAAGCCAAGCATTTTCAAGGCTCTTGAAACAATGTTTTGGACATGAGAAGAGAATGACAATCTGACGTCAAACTCTATACCCAGGTCACTAATACTGTTAGTACTGTTAATAGGTATGTCAGTTAACTCATACTGGAATTCAAGGGGATCCTGGAACCTTGAGAAGGAAATCTGAAAACATTTACCGACATTTAACTCCATTTTGTTGATTCGACACCACTTCACAAAACATGTCAGGTCACTCTGCAACAAAAGGGCGTCCTCAGGAGACCCTATAGGTCGGTAGACCTTCAGGTCATCGGCAAACGATAGAAAATGGCTATTATTTATACAGTTGCCAATGTCACTCACAAAGAGATTAAAGAGAATAGGACCGCAGTGGGAACCTTGTGGCACCCCTGAGGGAACCTGTATTTTATGAGAGATAGCAGAGCCATATTTGACAGCCTGGGTGCGACCCCTTAAAAAGCTAGCAAACGATGCAAGAGCCGGAGCCGTCACACCGATAGAATTAAGCTTGGCTATGAGAAGGCTGTGGTTGACCCTATCGAAGGCTTTTGAAAAGCCTGTATAGACAGAGTCAACCTGCAGTCCCCTCTCCATGCAATTAATTATAAAATGCTCATATATAAGCAGATTCGTTGAAGTTGATTTCCCCTTCATAAATCCATGTTGTTCTGGATTAAGAAAATGCCGGCACTCCCAACTCAGTTTCTCTGTAACCAGTTGATCACAAAGTTTGGGATCTCTGACTGGGCACAAACAGCCCTATAGTCGGTGACACGCTCACGCGATTAAAAAATTGGTTTGAGGTAAGTAAATTTCCAAGAATTTGGGAAAATGCCAGATGAGAATGAAAGGTTGAACAAAAATTGCAGAGGAATTGTCAAAGTAAATATGCATTTCTTCAGAAAATATATGGGCAAACCATCAGGTCCGCAGGTTAGTTTTGAAGGCATAGAATTTACCCTCTCAATGAATCAGCGCAGGTGACCGTGAATAAGGCAACATTAATTGTATTTTTGAATCCATAGTAGGGTTGTTCGTCAACTGCGTCAGACCCATAAACACTCGCAAAAAAGTCCGCAAAGAGGTCAACAAGCTCCTGGTCATTATGACTGACAAAATCACCATAAGTGACGCTCGCCGGCAGACAATGAGATTTTCTCTGATCGTTAATGAAAGACCAGAATGATCTTGGACTGCGACTAATATCACTCTGAATCTTATTAATATATGTTTCGTGACATGTTGACAGAATTCAAGGTAGTCAGACTGCCTGCCGAACGTTTTAAACCTTGTATCACTTCTTTTCTTTGCTATAATTAAACTACGTAGTTCGGCATTAAACCACTTGGGAAAGGAAGAGGTTTTAAACTTCTTCCTATGCACATACAAATCAAGTCCCTCCCTGATGATGCTAACTTATGGTACCTACCGAGGTACCAGATTTGGTACTCATGGTACCGACTGCCAGTTAGTACCGTCAGATAGCTCTTGAAAAGTTAAGATAGGAATGTGAAATTTATTTTACTTCATCTCTAATGATCTTCTTGCTACCAAGGTGAAAAGTAGCCAAAGTACCGATTTTCAACTGTTTATAGCTGTGAAACTACTAACTTTAGAGGCATAACATTATACATAAAATATGCTTAGAATTTTACAAGGAATCGAAAAATAAATTCATATATAGGGTGTTCCATTGAAAAAAATTACTTTTTGGTTTTCCCTGTATACTGATAATTTTTCGAATATTTTTTATACGCAGAGAAAAAGTATTTTTCAGTACCTACATAAGCATACTTTAATTTTTTTGGGATACTTAAAATAAAAAAGTTATAGGGGGGCGACATTATAGGGGATCACCCTGTACATGGAGCAACGTTCAGCGGTGTCCTGCAATCCAGTCAGATAGACAACACCCATTTTGCAAAGAGCAGCTAAAGGGAGACCCACAGCAAATATTTTGAACTGAGCAGGGGTTAACATGAGTGACCATTGGTTGGAATCCAAGACCGAACTAAGCCATAGGCAGGACCAAGACTGGTGCTTTGAAATGTATCATATACCTAATATTGTAATGGTGTGATATGTCTTTTTAATCATTAGGCAGGTTATTTTTTTATATACTCCTTAGAAACGAGTCTCAAATTTTTTATTAAAAAAGAAGTTTATGAACATTCGGTAACAATCTTTAATCATTGGGAAAATTCTTTTCTATCTTTCTTAGATGAGTTTTGAACTTTCTAACCGTGAAACATGTTTTCGAGCGTTGGAGACCAATACTATTAGAGGGGGCAGGTGTAAATTAATGACTCTATTCACAAAAAGAACACACAGCCCAAATTTTGAACTTGATACTTGATCTTCAAAGCTAATTATTATGCTTATTATCTAAGCATATTTTTAAAACATTTAGTAAGAAATTAACCTGAAATAGCATGGGGTAAAAGGCAGTAAACATTTTTTCTACCAAATGCAATGAAGCTTGAGGTCAAGCTAATCACATCATTTCGTTATATTAGATTAGGTGTGTAATTTCATGTGCAACCTTATTTTTCAAGTAGCTTGACAATATTTTGAAGACCATGAAAATGGTTTGCTTCTGGACGGGAACGCCGACTCGTTAAACGTAAATTCCTCAACAGTCAGTTTAGCGCATTATTATTTTTGTCGTTTAACTGTAGTCATTAGTCATATATTATGTTACTTAAAAATACCATATATCTATTGACGACCTTAAAACGACTTTTCCTGAATCAAAATTCGTCAGCAGCGGTTTTTAAATCACTACGACGAAATGATCACCATCAAACTTCAATACTAAACCCGCACGAACATCATCTGGAAAGTTTAATTAACTTCATCATGGAAAACTTTTCCTAATTCAAAGCACCGACAAAAATAAAAGACTGGAACATGTTGTTTGACAACCCACAAATCTCGTTCCCCTTTCATCTGATTCGGCCGGCTTATGGAATACATTTGGGAAATATAGAATTTAAATTTGAACAAAACCGTGAGATTTCAGTTATATACTTTTTATATATGTGCGATTGTGCAACAGTTGCAGAAATCCATTTTAAAATATTTCCTGCGGGCAATATAAATTTCCTGAGTAAATTAGGCAAAAGCTTTTTGCATAACGTTTTCGAACTTAACCAACTTTAAGACATTTCTGTTAACACGATTGCCTATGAGGTATGCCTTCAGCGACATTGCTGACTTAAATATGTCAGCAGTTACTAAATAAGCTATCAGTCAGAAGTGCTATGTTCTTAAAGATCAAAAGTGGGATTAAATAATAGTATGTCGATAGTGTACTTACATACATACAATTATGTCTCCCTCTATCTGTCTGTCATTGAGTCTATCCCCACTGCACGGGAGCCCTTGGCTTAATGTGATAACTTTGGGAGTCGTCGCTACCTCTTCAGGGTCCGGGTCGAGCACTCGGAAATTGCGTCATATTTTTGCGCTGAACGCTCGATATAGGCATAGAACTTGTTAAGACATTTCTCCCTCTTCGCCACAAGGCTTATGTGGGGGGCTGTGTGGGCGGGCTGCTTGAATTTGGCGCCAAGAACATCTACCAAGGGGTAGCTCTGTTTGACGCTAAGATATTTAGCAGTTTTCTCATTTGTTTGCACAGATATTTCGTCTTTTTTCAAGCTTCGATAAGGGACTTTTTTGGGCGTTTTTACGCATTTTCTCAGAAACGCAGTAGCGTCTCTCCTGTTGATGAATATTGAAGAAGGTAAAATGGCGGTTGGAAAATTGTAGTAAGAAGTAAGACAAATCTGTTCCTGTATTCAAGATTCGATTCCAGTTTCAAAGTCTTATATCTCTGGTGAAGTTAAGTTGAGAGAATGGAAAGCAACAAGGTATTTCGTGTGAACGGAAAAACAGTCAGTTGAAAGTTGGAAAGAAAGATAGTTTGATCAAATTCAGTAGAGAAAGGAGTTTGAGTTAAATTTAGAAAATGAAGCAGTTTTATTAAATATTTTTACCCATAGTTAACCTAATTTAAAGTATTTAGTTTTATGTGTGAAAGGATGAATGCGTGTAAGTAGTGTTGGGGAAACACCCCAACACGTGTATAACTTTCGTTTTTCACCGTATAATTTGGTGATAACACCCTGTATGTATGTAGTATGAATGAACCCTAATTAAACTAAAAATAGGTTTATTAAACCCAAGGTAAACGGAAATTTGTGCATTTAAGTCAGCATATGTCAGTTCTTCATTACGATATCTTAGTCCGAACCTGGTTTTGTCGGTATAATAGAGTCCATTATATGCAAAAATTCTCATAAAGCAAAACGACACTCCGTCAATTCAATCGTGCTTAATCGTTTTCAATTTAATATATTTTTGTCTCCGTCAGTATTGTACACAATAATGTGTCAAATAAAGAGAGAATACAGTTTCTACCCTTTCAATCTCAAATGAATTCGGCATTTGCCACTCCCCACTCTTTATTTGGTCTTGGCGCCAGGAGACGGCCATCTAGAAGAAGAAATTAAATTTATTAGTGCGTAGCAAACACTCAACCTCGTAGGATCTGTCTCGTCACAGCTCTTCTAGATTTTCGCGCCGAAAAACATCTAGCCTTGCCCTAGCCCTGTTTAAGGCAACTAGTTAGTGTTTCGCTCATTCGTACCTCTAAAAGTGCAGTTTCAACGTTCACTCAAGCAAGAACGAAAGTTCTCGTTCTAATATTCGCGTCAATAGGTCCCACCCTTTTAAGCAATTTCTCCATTTATATGCACAAATATTAGAGAATATTTAGTGTACTTCTGTTATCTTTGCCCACGTTGGACAAATACCTCGTTTAGGCGTTTTTAACGCATTTCCTCAAAACAGAAACGACGTAGCGTCTCTGTTCCCTTATAGATTGAAGAGAATCAGTAAACCTGGCAGTAATGGCAATCCATTCCAAATTCCAGCAAAGCTAGTACAGGAATCCAATGGTTAAAGTTTAATAGGCTGCCCCTGGATACGGTAACAGGAGAGAAAATAGAATATCAAGGTATTTTGTAGAGTGAAAGGAAACTTGAGATTTTCAAGACAAAGGTTTCATTTTAAATTAACAAATCAAGACTTTTTAATAGATATTTGAATTAAGCACCCTTTGCAATACTAGTTGTAAGTGTGAAAGGATGAATGCTTGAAATTAATATAGAAAATACTGTATATATTTATCATATTTAATGCAATTTACACCTGCATTATTAAAGCAAATCAAAATGAATACATGTTTCAATTCATCCTATAGATATAATCTCGCTACCCTATAGTAATACAGTTCATTAAAAGTGGTTAATTAATAACTAAAATACCACCCCCTCCTTTATGGTTTTAAGCAATAGTAAAAATCAATTGTTTATCCCGACCAAGCAATTAGAAAACATTTTATACATTGATCATATTTAATGCATATTAAATCTTGCATTATTAAAGTACGTAATACCTAAAATACATGTTTCAATTCACACTCTATGAATACAATCCCACCTACCTATGGTAATACAGTGCGCTGATTAAAGTAGCCAATTATAAAGTTACTTACCGACCAGATTCAAGGGCTGACTAAACTGGTATAAATTAACGATCAATTAAATGTGTATATATTTTAAAAAAGGACTAAATTTCTCACGGTTCTGCTGATCTGATCTGAGGAACTCGTGAGTCGTTATTCAGCAACTCCCAGAAGGAACCATTTACAATAAATGAACAGGAAACCCTCTGCACGCAGGAACATAAGGAACTTCTTCAGTTGAAGAAGAACTTCACATAACAGAGTAAGGAAGAAGAATGAAAAAATGTGATGAAAAAATGGAACTTCTTGGGTGGTGAAAGGGCTCTTCAGGCAGTCTAGAAAAAAACAGTCGGAAAAAAAGCTCTGTGAAACATTAACCTGTTCAAGGTTTCTACCTAAAACTTGAGTGAAGAAACATTTCCAAGCGAGAGGAAATAAAATAGAATACCAAAGAAATAACAGAAAAAATCAATCTTTTACCTGTGATGTATTTTAAAATCTACCGAAATCAGCTGGTTGCCTTCTAAGTTGTACAAGACCTCCCAATCCCAGTATTGCAAATGGCACTAAACCAATAATACGCAAAAGGCAACGCAACTATACGGCCTATTACTCGAAATAAGCCGAGTAGAAGAGCCCACTCAAGGTATTTCACAAAAACTCTCTACCCCGGCACTCACACTGTCACCACAATGTTGTACTTCTAAAAATTGACCCGTTTGATTTTTCCCGAACAGAGATCGATTAAGATAAAGCTATACGTGCAAACTCAAGAGGATATCTCCTTTCACAATTTCAAACCAGCTAATTCCTACCTGAGCTATGTACCATACACTCCACATAAACAACAATTCACGTAAATTTTTTAAACAATCTCCTAAGGTTCTGACATGCCGAATCCTAACCTTATTTATTTAAACACACTGGCCACAAAGATAATAAGTATCTAATTAGTTAACTGTATTGCACTGAGACAACAGTAGGCATCCTCTACATCATATTTGCAATCTATAATACAATACAAATTTTGATAAACCATAAGCCGATACGTAACTCATCAGAGTATCACATTCCTTTAAGAGACACTACCTGAGAAACGGGACCAATGAATGCAAGCCAGCATGCATATAGACCGGGCAGATCCACAGAGACCGCACTGTTCAAACTGACCAGCATGATACAAGAAACTCTAAATGAGAAAGAAATCGCACTTTGCGCCTTCCTAGACATCGCGGGAGCCTTCGAGTAGGCAATCAGACATTGAATTGAGCACTATTAGAGGTATGCTACAGAGCGGGGTATGCTCACCACTAATCTAAGTCTAGTGGTGGACGAGGTACTGGAAATACCGACACATTGTGTTGGGTATGCCGATGATATTGTCATCACAGCAAGAGGACAGTTTGTGAACTCATTGAAGCTGGACTCAAAGCAATGGTGCAAGGAAGAATGGTGCCAAGCAATGGGGCTGCAAATAAACCCATTGAAAACAACAGTACCCTTCTCTAGGAAGAGAGAACTCCCTAGAATGCAAGGGATCCGAATACACGGGACCAACATTACACCGGCATCGGAAGTCAGATGTAGGCATAGGCATAACACTGGATTGCAAACTCTAATGAAATAAACACATTTAAGGGGTTATAACTAAGGCTACGAGTTCCTCATGGTATGCCGAAGCCTTTCAGGAAAAACCTTGAGATGTAAATCAGACCTCCTGCGATGGATGTACGCAATGATAGTAAGACCCACCCTACATTACGGGTGGATCGTCTGGTTGAAGGAAACGGAAAAGCAGAGCACAAAATCAACTCTCAACAAAGTACAATGCCTGGCGTGCATAAGCATAACAGGTGCAATGAAAACTTGTCCAACAGCAGCAATCGAGGTAATTGTGAGCCTCGCACCTATACCAGTTGTGGTAGAGGGAGCAGCTAGATAAGCAATGACTAAAATCACAGGAGAGGGAGCGGGCGAGAAAGAGTGAGTTAACATCCCAGACAAAGCATATACCACTTCTTGGGCTCCCCAGGGACGATATAGTAAAAATATACAATTTTGAAAAATACTTCACCGTCGTGATAAGAAGTAGAGAAGAATGGAAAAAGAATACCGCTTGCATTCAAACATCGCAGCAAAGTGCCATAAAATGGTATACAGACGGGGCAAGAACTGAACAGGGGACCGGAGCCGGAGTATTTCGGCCAGGAACCAAATTGTCCCAAGCAATGGGAAAATACTCGGACATATTCCAGGCGGAAATTGACGCCATAGGAAGATATGCGCAGTTCAACCCAGACAGAAACTATAGAAACAAAGAGATTGCCATCTTCGCAGACAGTCAAGCAGCCTCAAAGCGCTGAGCTCATCAATAATCAGCTCCAGAATGGCATGGGAAAGCCTAGATAGGCTAAATGTATAACAAATTATCTCTTCAATGAATACCAGGACACGATGGGATAGGAGGCAACGAAAAAGTAGACCAATTGGCAAAAGTAGGCGCACAAACTCCGCTTTTAGGAACCTTTCTGTAGCATAAGGTCGCACACCTAAAAGCTCTCCAAGGAAGAATTCAGGAAAGAAGAGCGAACCAAATGGATCAGTCTATAGGAACGCCTTCCAGGGTTAAGGCAGTCAAAGATGTTTCTTGGCCGCCTTCACCCAGGAAGATCAAAACACCTTACAACACTGAGTAAGAACAATCTCCGCATCCTCACCGGCTTTCTTACGGGCCACTGCCGGTTGAAAAGGCATTTGGAGAGAATACAAATTGAAAACGAGGACAGTTTCCGGTTCTGTGAGGAGTGGGAGGAAACCCCGGAATACCTCATGGAGTGCGAGGCGGTCGCGAAGAGATGACTACTTACTTTTATCAAAGCACTGAAGCTGGATGGGGTACTGAGAATCACATCAACGGAAGCACCCCTAGACCATTCATTCATTCATTCAAGAGTATCAACGGAATGCGGCTGATTCACGACGGCGCAAAGGAAATGTTAATCAAAGACATACTATCCAAGGTCAGACAAGAAATAAAACTGTATTAAAGAAAATTAACGATAACCAAAATATACAGCATTTTATGATGTTATATAGAAACCATTAATTTCCACCATGAGGAAGCGAACACAAGGGAAGGTAAGATAATGGCATACTGTTTATTTTTGTTGTTGCTTTTAGCCTTACTTGCACTTTAAAAAGTGTTTTAAAGTCAATCCTGTTTCTTTCAGCAAAATCAAGAATCTAAATAAACTGGAGAATGAAGAAAACTAAATCACGAAATAAATAGCGAAAAGCATTTTCACACGCTAAGATACTCAAGGGGAAGCAAAGACAAATTGTCTGCGAATTGAATCACGAAAAGCTCCAAGGAAAAGATATGGAATGCGCCATTCTTGACTGGATGGGGAATTATGTTGAGTTAGAGTACACCACACTCACGTACATACAGGGTGTGTATTTAGTCTGGAAACAGTCCAATATATCAGATAGTTGTGATTCGACTTGTATGAAATTTAGTATGTCAGGGTAAATCAACATTCTGAATTTGTTGGTAATAAAGGCGACGTTGCAAGATGTTTAAATCAAAGCATACCTTCCAACTTCAAATGAGAATCCTATTTTTTACTATATTTTCGAATCCTCTTTAAAATTCTACACATTTTTTATGTAGCATACCCTATGCCTAAATTTGACGTATAAGAAGATATTAAAATTTCGCGCACGTTTAGACCAAAATGGGGAGGAGCTCCATCTCGTTGGAAGAATGTTCTTGCATAATTTGGACCCATTACAATTCGTATCGCAGGAACTATTTGCGTTTCCAAGAGCTCAAGGTAAACTTGCAATGTTAAGTATCCATCAATAAAAAATGGATCGTGCCCACAAGCCCGGCCCACACATTCAATTTTTCAGGCCGCTGGGTATGATCTTCTTTCATCCAATTGAGATTTTCATCAGCCCAAAATCTGCAGTTATGTCTATTAACTTTGCCATTTAACATAAATGTTGCTTCATCGGAAAATGCACTGAAGTTGAAAAATTGGTTATTTTGGCATGTTTTGACATCATGTCACACACAAAACTCCATTCTACGCTCATAATCATCTTCTGATGACTCTTGAACTAGATGTATTTTGAATGGGTGATATTTATGTTTCAGTAAAAGATTATGGACGGGTTTGAGAGAGACGTCAGTTACCTGAGAAATTTTCTTAATGAAGAGCCAGACGTTTCAACAAAATGTTGTAAAATTTCTAAACTTTTCTCTTCATCAACTACTACTGGTCGTCCTGATCGTCAGCTATTTCTACAATTTCCAGTTTCTTCGAACCATCGAACAGTTATTAGAACAGTGGCTTTTGAAATTGGATTTCGGTTTGAAAATTCTTGATTAAATAGATTTCTAACCTCTTCGTAAGCCCTGACCCTATCGCCATATCCTTTTATCATAAGAATTGTAATTCTTTCACGTTCCGTTAAAGACATTATTATGATTATTGCTGGCTGAAATGACAGTTTTAGGACTTTTCAAAGTTGCCAATTTTCCAATTTTCCTACTTCAATATCTTCTTATACGTCAAATTTAGGTATAGGCTATGCTAAATGTGTAGAATTTTAAAGAGAATGCGAAAATGTTGTAAAAAAATAGGATACTCATTTGAAATTGCAAAGTATGCTTCGATTTTTTATAAAATTAATGCAACGTCGCCTTTATTACCAACAAATTCAGAATGTTGATTTACCCTGTTATACTAAATTCCATGCAAGTCGAATCCAAACTATTGATATTGGACTGATTTCAGACTAAATACACACACTGTATATAAAATTAATTAACGCTATAGTATTGAAATGTAAAGACATTAAGCAGAGTCACGTTTGTTGGCAAGTATCTTCCTGAACCAGAATTGAGGTTTGGGTTCTTGAAACCCACCTAATAACTAGGCTATAATCAACGAATGGCCCAAAAGGGGGTGGAGAGTGCGTGAGCAGGGACCTAAGCGATTTCTTCAGAAACATGTTCTGGGTGCTTAGGAAGTAAAAATACCAAAAGTCCTGATGTCTAGGTGGAAAGCCGGGAGGCGGGAAGCACAAGGAAGATCCCATTTTTGAGTTTTTCGTTTATATCAAAAACGGTGTATCGTAGGGAAAATTCTTCCTATATGACATGAAATCGTAAGAAATTCTCTGCAACTTTCATTCCATTACCTTTTCGAATTCGCAACCGTTCGCGAGCCACACGCTCGGAAAAAAAGCCTCTTTTAGAAAGTTGCAGATAATTTAATTCCCTTTAAGAATATGTGTATATACATATACCAATATATCCCCAACCGGTCAACAGTTACATAAATTGTAAAATTTTTCGTAAAATTTCGTCTTTTTCAGAAGAATGGCAATGATTGCCAACTACTTCAAGAAGACCTTAATAGTTTCACATTGTGGTGCAGCATAAACGGAATGGAGCTTAACGTTTCAAAGTGCAGCATATATAGGTTTTCTAGATCACGCCAGCAGACAGCTTTTGACTACTCAATCGATGGCAATATCCTTCTGTGTATCCATACTATCCATGACCTGGGCGTTACTCTTGACCCAGCACTTACCTTTATTGATCATATTACAGACATAACCAATAAAGCTCTAAGGCATTCTAAAGACTTTTTCGCTACCTCTTCCCTTAAATCCCTTTACTGTTGTCTTGTTCGACCACATCTAGAATATGCCTCATCAGTTTGGAATCCTCAATATGCTAATCATATTCACAGACTTGAAAGTGTGCAACGCCAATTTTTTTCGTTACAATACATGAACTTTAAATTTTTTAACGGCTATGAGTTTAATTATGAAACTCTGTATCAGAGACTAAATATTTTACCACTATCTCTGAGAAGAAAGCATAGAGACCTTAACAATTTTTTAAAAATTATTAATTCATTTGTCGAATGCCCATATTTGCTTGCAGAAATAGGTCTGAATGCTCCCACCAGACAGACCAGAAGTCGACAGACATTCCATATCCCATTTCACCGCACCAATTATACCGCACATTCATTTAGGTCACGCTCGTCCAATCCGATTTAAACTTTTTTTGCAGTCCTAATATGTTTAAAAGACAAATAGTTCGTCTAACCGGCATCTGATTATTTGTTTTTTTTTTGTTTTCTGACTTAATTAGCATAATAATTGTTATATAAAACTTAATTTCAATTTTGTATAATTTATCTTTTTTTAATATCACTGTATTAAACATAACTTATGTAATGTATTCACTTTGTAGGTGGATTAAGGTAGCTTAAGTAAGAATTGTTTTGTTTAATGGACAATGTTGTCCGTCAATAAATAAATAAATAAATGAAGAAGCTGTTTTTGTTATTCCTAAGCTACAACTATCGCTTGTGTGTATCGTCCAATAATACATGTTGCTGCACATAAAAGCGGGATATTAAATGCAGTGAACAAAAATCTTCTTACATAAAAATTAGCAAATTTTATTTTAGGGATAATAAAAATAAGACACGTATAAGATAAGTAATGTATTCAAGTTTTCATTCTCTTCGGTCGTGAGGGCCCTGCAAGGGTTCTTCATCTACGGCATTTTCGTCCTCAGTTGTGGATGGTTCTTGCTGAAGGGGCTCTACGTCGTCTTCATCGTCCTCCTCGTCGTAAATAGGCACTCCGTTAAGGCAATTCCCTTGGCAGTGGAGGCACGCCGCAGAACAATTCGGCATTGCATTCCGACATCCAAATTTGCCATTAACACAATCCTTGTGACAGCAGCGGCGGCATTTTCAGTAGGACCTCCGATGCTGGTGGATATTCTGTTGCAATTGGCACCAGGGTGTCTCCTACGTGTTTCCAACCCCACTCTTGAGGGGGCAACTCATTCTCGAGCTACTGCTGCACTTGGTGGTAGGTGCGCCGGGAATACTACTTAGCTGCGCTCTCAGTTGGTGGGAAGCAGCTGATGTCAGGATTAATATTTGTCACTGATCTCATAAACGACTGGAAGCGGTACTAGTTGCGGGAGGCTGACTTGCTGGTGCCCCATATTATTTGAGGAAGCATATCTTTCCAGCCTATTCAACATCGCCGTGAGTGGAAGAGGAGTTGTAAAAGGTAACTGCCGCTTTCTTGATGGTTTGTAGTCACAAAAGTACAATTTTGAGAAGTCCACCTTGCTTTTCCTTAAAGTTGAAGATGCTGTGAGACAGCTGGTAAATGAATGTAAGAACAGGATGTGTTCAAATCCACTAGTTTTCCATCTGCCAGGTTTTAACAGCAGGATGTTAAAAATGAGACCTTCCCTGTGCTCCCCCCCCTCCGGCTCCCATGTAGACGTCAGGACTTTTAGTATGTTTACTCCCTAAGCACCCGGAACAAGAGTCTGATGAAATCGCTTAGGTCACTTCTCACGCACTCTACACCTCCTTTATTGACTGAACTAAACATTTACTTTTAGATAAGGTAAGCACATATGCGTAATTTCTTTTCCCTTTTCGAAACGAAGAACACTAAAATGAAAGCAAATTAAACGAAACATATGACCGAGCCATCATAACAAAACGAGTATAAAAGTTGCTGCATTTTTTTAAAAAGTTGCGTTATGTGTTAATTATGGTTAGCTTTGGCTTAATTCAGGTAAGTATTTGAGCGTCTTATAGGCAGACTGGTTTGGTATGATTTTACTCAAAGTTTTCACTAGATTTTAACTATTTGACAGATTCTACTTTGAAATTATTTTTTTTGAACTTTGATGAATTTATCGTAGATTCGCCTATACTGTTTCAGGTGGGTAACCCCACTAGATCTAACAGGGAAACTAATCAGCTTTCAGTTTACCGATGTCTTTGTGGTGCAATGAATTATCTGGAAGTGCTCTGGTGGTTCATTGGTTAGATGCCGGACCTCTGCTACGGTGGTCCGGGGTTCAATTCCTGTCGGTTTTTATTATTTTTTTAAGATTATGTTCGTAGAAAGCATTTTTTCTTCATTTTGGGCATGCCTTAGGTTAGTTTTGATTAGTTTCTGTCCTTTGAGCACCCGTAGCGAGCGAAGCGAGCGGAGGGTCGTGCGTGAAGTGAAATAATACATTGGACAGAGATAGTTACCATGCCTAGATCTAGCTCTAAGTGGTAATCCCGAGATTACGTACATGTGCACTGTGGTAAAATCAGGTGGAGCGAGAAAGTGAGAGATAAAGTCTATCGAACTGACTGATGGTTGGCTTGAGTATTTATATAATAAAATTTGCCGACCATTGCAATTTTAACGTTTATAATTACCTGCGCTGTTCGCTCGCTTTTTCATAATTTGTCTTGAATGCTTACATAATTAGCAGTTTAAATGTTTTAGTAGGTCACAATATTAACAGTCTCCGCGATTATTTTTCCTTCATCATTCTTGACTGGATGGGGAATTATGTTCATTCCCAATCCAGTCAAGAATGGCAAATATCGGCAAATGTAAAATGATTCCAATTAAATGGCAAAATGAAAGGCAAAATTTAGCTTTAATTAGTGAACAGGTATATGATTATTTGGACCATTACACTTCCTCCTTGATTGTCGAGCATAGCATCTAATGCTCAATTAAGTCTAATTAAAGTAGGCACATAGTTCAAATAATTAATTCCTTTCAATGATTATTGGACTAGTTATCTAAAATAATAGTCATATTTCATATGTTAGATATATTGTACCTAATTTCTTAGCATATGACACACAAAATAATATTATTTATAACAAATGGCTTAAACTTTTCGAGATATACGCGACGGACTATAAATTGGTATCGACAACGGATGCCTCGAAAAAATGAAAGTCGTCTACAGATGGAAAAATCTTGGGATATATCCTCGATTTGACAAGAAAACCATTTCATAGCGGCAATATTTACGGCCCATTTAGTTTCGGGGTAACAATGTAAAACGCGATTCAGTGAAAAGCGAAAGGCGCCGAAAGAAGCGGATGGGCCAAAAACGTTGTGACAAATGATGAAAATTTCTTTTAGTAATATGAACATGTATTTGCACTTTTTGTGTGTAAAATGAGGGGAATTTCAGTTGAAGGACAAATACGAGTGGAAAATATAATATTTATAAAGTTGACAGATTCACGAGATTTATGTCACATTAATAAAAGCATAGATAAAAATACGCTCAGTATTTGGCAAATACAAGGTGACACTCCGAAAGTGAGTGTGGTATCCATCCATAAAATATGAAAAATGGAGCTCTTGTGGTACAGCATTTTAAAGCTCATCAAATTACGTTTACGACCATGATAAATGGTTTGACTTCGGGCCAGCTGTTTTTGAGAAATTACGCTCTAAGATTTAAAATAAATTTTTCACCTAGTGTGTCACTGATTACTCAAAATCTTCTCGAACGTCATACATCATTTCAGATGTAATTCGATGGCATTTTTGCGCTCTTCGCGGTCGCAAGACTTTTATGGAATCTATTACCTCCCATAGTAAAAAATATAGGAGACAAATTCAATAAAGCTTCTTTTCTAAATACACCTTGGGGAAACATAGCTTCCAAGAACTGCCTTATCGACACCGCTTAATCGAAAAAGCACCGTCCTCCTGAAATCTAACAGTCATTTTGATCGTTGGTGTTATCACGCTGTTTTTCCATACAGATAGCCAGGCAGAAAAAACGGTTCCAATGATACCAGCACAGACAATTACCTTCCATTTCTGAGGCTATACTTCACATATGGCTTGGAATTAACTCAATAACGATAGTTAGGGCGATTGGTTTTGACATTTAAGAAACAACATTATTCATTTGAATCGCAAATTTTAAAAGGGAGGTCTGGATCGGCAGTGGTTCATGGAATTATTAGCTCAGAACATTCTTAATGGCGGTCATTGTCACCTTTATTGGCTTAATTGAAATTTATAGGGATGAAGTCTACTATACTTCAAAATTATCTGATGTTTGCTCGTAAGACATCCGCCTCATCAGACATTTATTGAATTTAGGATTTTTCGACAAAGCGCAAACCAAAACTGCCACTCCTACCGGTTCAGTTCTAGCAAAATTTAATATTTTATCTGCTTTATACATAACTTAGACGTTTCGGGCAAACTACTTTACAATTTGCTCTAAAAATTTGGTTATTTAAATAAACGAATATGCTCTACCTTGTAACGAAGTTACTATATCTTTAGGGCGTTATATGCACACTAGGTTTTAAATATCTTATTAAATGAGCTTATTGACGTCAACCTTTTACGTAAAATCTAATTTAAATACTCTAAATCCAGTTCTATTAAATATTCCGTCGTGAAAAACCGAGAAAACGGTTTTTGCGTTGTCCGCAGTTCTGAATCGTGCGGCCGAGGTCCCCACCTAACGGCCAGCTGTGACGCGATCCTCACCACGCGCCCTGTTAACAAAACCGGACCGCATCGTGGTGAACAGGCATAATCCACCCGTGTTCGCGAAGCAGACGACGGTGACGCAAGTCGACCAGCCGTCCAGACCTCAGAGGAGCGACCACCAGCACTACCGCTAATGTATGCCACCCAGCTGACACCGAACCTACGTTGCTTCCTGCAGAGCACCGCCGTCATGAATACATCGCCGCCGCTTGCCTTTCCGCCTTCGCTGCTACGACATGGGTAATGCAGGTAACACTCTCTCTCTTCCACTCACACTATACTCTCGCTCTCCTTCCGGGCTGGTGCTTGGTACGTTTACGAACAGCCCTACTCTCTCTCACTCTCTTTCCAACGCTGGTGCTTGGTACGTTTACGGCCAGTCTCATCTGTTCTCTCTGTTCTTCCTTCCGGGCCAATGCTTGCTACGTGTACGGCCAGCCCTACTTTCTCTCTCTCTCTCTCCGAGGCTGGTGCTTAGCACGTTTACGGCCAGTCTCATCTGTTCTCTCTCTCCTTTCTTGCTTGGTACGTTTACGGCCAGTTCTACTTTCTCACTCTCTCTTTCCTAAGCTGGTGCTTGGTACTTTTATGGCCAGTTCTACTTTCTCTCTCTCTCTCTTTCCGAAGCTGGTGCTTGGTACGTTTACGGCCAGTCTCATATGCTCTCTCTCTCTCTCTCTCTCTCTCTTTCTCACATACACACATAACCTACCTAACACCGTTCCTTACTTTGCCTACCGCCACCACGACGGCGTAAAATCGTAGTAACGAAGTACGAATGGAAAGCACTGACGCATTGGGGCACGTGCTTTACGGGATTTTCTTTCATCCGCGCAGGAAGCCTCGTCAGGTCAGTTACTATTATCGCACCGTATCCGTTCACTGCAAGTGACATTATTCTTACCCCTGACAAAATCAAAAAAAAAATAAGCGACGGATGAAATGAAATACTAAGTATGATGGAGGAGCGCCGAAAAGGAAAAGACAAAGATCAAGAGAAAAATAGGGATATTCAAAGAAACATTCGAAAGAAGATAATGCAGGCTAAAGAAGGATGGACTCTTGAAAAATGTCGAGAAATTAAAGATCTTGACAAAAGACATGACAGGTTCAACATGCATCGTAAGGTGAAAGAAGTAAGTGGTCTATATAAAAGATCTATGGTCGGCCGGCTGTTGGATGAAAAGAGCAATACCATAATAGATAAAAACAAACGAATTAACACCTGGAAAAATATATCAGCATTCTCTTCGAGGATGAAAGAACTGACGCTCCAGTAATCAATGCCGATTCGGGTCCAATTATCACCGCTGACGAAGTGCGCAAATCAGCTGAACAAATAATGAAGGATGGAAGAGCCCCAGGACCAAATGATCTTCATGCCGAATTTCTGAAATTGCTGGACGAGGACGGAATAAAATGGTTGACAAAAATATTTAACCATATTTACGACATCGGAGATATTCCTAGAGACTGTAAAGTCTACATTTATCCGAATACCCAAAAAAGCCAGTGCAAAACAATGTGAAGATTATAGGCTAATCAGCCTCATTAGCCACCCCCTCAAATTATTTCTAAAAATAATCCATAAACGAATATGTAACAAATGCGAGGGAAATATGTCAAATACACAATTTGGGTCCAGAGAAGCACTGGGAAACAGAGAGGCTTTATTTGCAATTCAAGTTCTGTTCCAGCATTGTAGGGATGTTGGGTGTGACGTGTACGTCTGTCTGATAGATTATCAGAAAGCCTTCAATAAAGTACAATATAATAAAATGATAGAGGTTCTAAGAACAACCGGCATTGACGAGAAGGACCTACGCCTTATGATAAATCTGTATTGGCCACAAACAGCAAGATCAGAGTGGAGGGTGATTACTCAGATGATATAAATATAAGACGCGGTGTTAGACAGGGATGTGTTTTATCTCCTACTCTGTTTAACATGTACTCGAGCATATATTTAACACAGCACTAGAGAATACGGACGCTGGAGTATTGTTTAATGGAAAGAGACTAAAAAATATAAGTTACGCGTAGTGATGAGCAAATGCAAGACCAAGACCAAGACCGGGTTAGTCTTGGTCTTGGTCTTGCACAATATATGGTCTTGGTCTTGGTCTTGCAGTCTAATAAGTGGTCTTGGTCTTGGTCTTGCAGGGTCCAGTCTTGGTCTTGCTCTTGGTCTTGCTGCAAGACTCTTGCAAGTTTTGCACTTTTTTGATAGATTTTTACTGGAGACGATTTACAAAGAAAATTAAAAAAGTTTTTCAAGCCCTTTAAAGTAAATAATGGTTTAAAGAAAGGGATAGTATTTGCCAGTATGAAATTTTTGGTTTTTCAAAATTAAGTTCCACGTCGACAAATTTTAACTAGTAAATCAGGTAAATTTTTTAAGTATAAATACTCAAAAAACATTTCGGTGTTAAGGAATCACTTGTTTAAGTTTGTCCGTGTAATATTGAACCATCCTGTATATTTACAGTTATAAATTGCGGCGTTAACACAAGAACTATTTTATTTAAACGTGCATTTAATTTCTGAATACTTGGTTGCCCATAATTGAGTTAAAATGTAAATATCTATATCTCTTGATAATCTGATGCAGTTATTCTGACAATTTTTTTGTAGAATATTTTCCAATAATAAGATTTCATAAGTTTTAAAATATTCATTTTTTTGTTGATCCTGACAGACAAACAATCTCATGCTAAAAATGTTAAAATTAAGTAGGAAGTAAACTTGGTCGATTTCGTCTTTTTGGAATGTTCTGTGCTGTAGATATAGGTTTTTGTGATTAATGTTATTATTTAATAATTTAAGAAACTTTTTGAAACTGTTTCAATTTAACTTATTGTTACTTATGGCAGTGTTCTATTCCCATTTGGGGTTTTGTTTTCTTGTAAAACTTTGTAATAAATATATATCTATCTATCTATCTATTTATATATCTATCTATAAAAATATTTTGCTCAATTTTAGTGGGAATTATTTTACATTAAATATTTAATTAAATAAATACACTGACAAGTACATCATTAGATGCCATTATTATTTTTAATACTAGCAGGTTCTCTGGTTCGGTTAAACGTATGCTTGTGAATATTTGATACTTTCAAGAAGAAATGTAAATTTGAGCTTCAAATATCTGAAAATTTTAATAAAATCTTGCTTTAGCATGTGGTTTAATTTAGAACCTATTTCCTATTTGTTCTCTTGGAGGAAAATTAAATTTTTAACAGCGCGAATTTTATTAATTTTTTAAGCAAGAACTTTTATTAAGAATACCTTTTTTTCGTATCTTGCAAAATAAGATATGTTAACCATTATGCAAAATATTATTATTGTATTCTTTACTCACCCTGTTCAACAACATTGAGATTCTTCATAGTGAATCGTATTTTCTAAACAAGCAAAAAGTCTTATCAGGAATGACTGTTTTTCATATCTTTCACTTTTTGGTCAATTTGTCCTCTTCGAAACCCTACCCGCGGACATACTGTATACATTCATATAAATATTCTTCCTAAATTCGTATCAATCTAGAATAACACATTTTAACAATATGTTTAATTTTATACTCCCTAAGCAATTTATGTGTTCGCCATTGTAAACTATAAATCTAAGTCCATATAAACTTTATAATTTAAACAAGATCTCAATCTCATATGCCAAATTGAGAATCAATAAAGATGTCTGGGGAGACCCAGACTCTGGGCCAATTGAGCCAATCCGGTTTTGTTTGTCTTACGTTTTAGGGCCAAGATCGGATAGCTTAGATAGAATTATGCTGTGAAATCAGACCTTATTTAAATTTATTATTTGCTTAACGGTATATATTATTTTATTACATGCCCACTCATGTGAATTGCAAATGCTATATTTATTCAGTAGCATTTTCTTTATACAAGAAATACTCTGCTTTATTAAAATCCTTTCTTATTGTTTAAATAACTCTGCTTACCCACATAATGTGTTTTCATAGAAATATTTAAATAACGCATCCTTCGTGGAAAGTTGAAATATTTTATATATATTTTGCACTAAGCTGTAAAGCATTATTTATTTTAATAGATATTTAAAATATTTAAATATAAAAGTTGTAGGGTTTTTCATGAACCGCCGGAATTATTTTTTGAAACAAATAGCCAACTTATGATATTTTAAATGAATCTCCCTGCATCAGTTTTTATTACCAGATTTGTATCGTTCATATTTCGTACACGTGAGTGGGCCCAGATGAGGCCCTCTACTGCGACACTTGGTCTATTGTGGCTCACATCTGTGGTTTCCACTAGGCAAGAGACTCGATATTTTTCATGAAATCGATTAGCGTTCTGGGGTATCCACCAAATCTATAAGTGTCGTATGAGAATTACCAAACACTGTTGGACTGGTTCTTTCCATAAAGTTTCATCGTGCTCTAAGCACAAGCTCATTTCATTTCTTCGGAAAGCCCTATCTTGTTCATATGACTTCTTAGCCGACAATGGCCAGTGTAGGACATGCTAATTACAGCCTGTAGCTGCTGTCGGTTAAGTTAAAATAGTTGTCTAGTTCTCACTCCTGATGGCAGATTCACTGCCATCTTTTAATTATTTAGGCCCGGTAACTCTCTCCATTTGTCTACAAATTGCTGTTGAGAGCTTCTTTAGCTGTGTTGTAAGAAGTAGTCCAGTAACCATATACATTCGACCATGCGTCAAATCTGGTAGTTCTGATTTTTTGCTGAGTTGTTTATGATGTTGGTCCAATGAATAACCCAAGTTTTTCGAACTCGACGGTCGAACGCAACGTAGTCAAAAATCCATAAAAACGCGGAATTCTCGACATTTTTTCAGTTTTTGATGATTTTAACCCTGAAGGGCTGTTTTTTTGGAATAACTATTTAGTAAATTTTTAAAGTGGACTAAATTTCCTATAATTTGAGACTAAAAGCATATCTGTAGGTCTAACAGTTTCCGAAATACAGTTTTTTAAATTTCTTTTCTGTTGGTCATGCTGCCGTTGACAACCGACAACACCGCCTACGCTATATTCAGCATGTGTGCGAGTCTCTTTCCTTTGCACGTGGGACATCAGTTCTCGTCTTACCGCCTGGCGTTAAAGGTGCGCGGACTTAAGTATTCTTTCGTTATTATTATTATTTGAAGTCGAAATTTACAGAATGTCGGAGTCCGGTCCCACCGGCGCGAGTGTGTGTTTTATATGCAAAGAAAATTTATCTGAAGGTGCAGTTTTAGTTAAGGAAAAGGGAGTGAAAACCCTTCTTGCATCCAGTGTTTCCCGGAACATTCAAAAAAATGTACATTTATTGACAGGTGTGAGTGAAATATCTATACACAGTGCTTGCCAAACGAGATATAACGATGCGAGGCGTATAAAGGCAGCTGTTCGCCGTGGAGACACAAGCATGAAAACATCACAAGATTAGTCTCGAAGCAGCTTAATTTTAGAGAACAATGTTTTCTTTGTGGTGAGATAATATCTGAAGAATTTATTGTGGCCCAAAGAAAGGTAAAACCTGAAAAAAGAAACAATGTAATAACTGTAGAAAAGCTGTCCCTCAATGCAACATTCTTAAAAGCAGCAGAAAAACATGGTGACGAATGGGCTCTCAAAATAAAAGAACGGATATCGGAGAACATAGATTTGGTTGCCCTTGATGCGAGGTACCACCGGTTTTGTCAAATAAAGCTCTACCAAATCCCACGAACAGGAATGCCCAGAGGAAGTCGTCAACATTTTATGTTTGATCTGGCCATGGGAGCAATTTATTCATTTTTGGAAGCGAACTCTGAGGAGTGTCAATTCTCACTCAGTGAACTAATGAACCAAGTAGAAGGAGAAAAACCCCAACCGCGAACAGTCAAAAATCGTTTGTTAGAAAAGTACGGCGATGACATTTTCATTGTCGAGACTTCCTCCAAATAAACGACGGTATGTTTTAAAAATACAGGCCACATAATTCTCACTAGCTCATGGTATGAGAGTAGAAGTGCAGATTCTCAATCAGAAAGATTACGTGTAGTCAGGGCAGCTGCTGAAATCATACGAAAGGACATACGTTCGTAAGTGTATGACACAAATCAATTTCCACCTTCCGACGACTTCTTCCAGAATGTCAATCCAGTAGTCCCCGAATCTTTAAGATAATTGCTGGAAACAGTATTTTTAAAAGCAAACGAGGCAACTTGGATCCATACAAAACAAAATGTGTTGCAATAGCTTATTCATTAATATCAGCAGTAAGGCCTCGCTCGTTCATCTCTTCATTACTTCATGGTATTGGTGTGTACCTGTATCACAAATTTGGGTCGAAATATTTGGTTGAATTATTTTCAACGCTTGTATTCTCAGCCAGTTACAAAGAGACCTTGAGTTTGGAAACCTCAGCTATCTTGCGACCAGACAAAATCATTTTGAGAGAGCCTTCATTTTTTCAGTTTTCATTTGATAATGCCGATTGCAATGTGAGCACATTGGACGGACTGGGAACCTTCCACGCTATGAGAGGTATACAAATCTTTACTCCCTATGATTCGATATATTCTGAGAAGCATATAGCCCGTTTGACGAAGTGCACTGCTGATGAACTTGTACAGCGAAATCCTTCTGTTCAAGTCGCAACGAATCACGGTTTGTCAACAATTAAAATTGTGAACATAGATATTATCCATCCACTACCTGACGAAATCATGCCCAACCTTTTAGATATCCCATGGTTGTATGGTAAGGTTTTGAAAAAAACGAAAATCCCGGGATGGAATGGGTTTATGCAAGAGGTGACAAAAGAAAAACACTTTCAAATATCAAAAATTATATGCCTACCATTCATCAATTATTATCCTCCATCCCAGTATGATACAATTCTCACAGCTCCACGAGTTGCCAGCGAGAAATGTAGAATCCATGGACAAAAGTCCTGCATTGTCACTTTTGACCAACCCCTTTATATCAAAGCTAAAGAGATAGTCGCAAACTGTCAAGATACTAATTTGAGCAACATAGTTGTGAGGCTAGGGGGTTTCCACCTACTCATGTCCTACATGGGAACAATAGGCATATCATGAGTGTGAGTGGGTTGCTCTCGACAATCTATGCTGGAAACAGCATTGACAAGATGCTATCTGGTCATGCTTATGGTAGAGCAGTAAGAGCCCATATTTTGGCTCACCTTGCCTTGTCAAGTGAAGTTCTGAAAACAATGCACTTGTCTGAAGAGGACGAAAGCATTATTGAAGAAACACTTTCGAACTTTGGCACACCTGCAATATTGGAAGCAGTTGAAAATGAGCGGTTTCAAGCAATTGCGAAAAAATTCGCTGATGCCCTTGTCAAGCTTGAGAGCAATTGACCAACTGCAAAGCTGTGGGTGCTTTATTTTCGAATAACAGCATTGGTGAACCAATTCATCCAAGCAGAACGGACAGGGGATTGGAATTTGCATATAGCCACCATTCATAAAATGTCACAAAATGCATGAGGTCACTTTTTTATGCCAAGTGCTCACAGTTATATCTTCAAGATATGCTCGAATTGGAAGAGAAAATGGATCCTCTCGATTATGAACGATTCACAAAACAAGGATTCTTCACCATCAGACGAACTAGAAAATTCTACTCCGGTATATAGTCAGATATGACTATTGAGCAGGTACTTATGAAATCAATGAAAAGCTATGGTGGACTTACCGTAGGACGTGGGATGACTGAGAGTGTACTCTCCCGGTGGACATTGAGCATGGTGTATTTGCAGAATATCTGCAATGAAGTGGAAATATACTGCGACTTTAACTCTGCAACAACGAGCAGCATGTAGATATGCGACAATCTCGTGTCACCAGAAATGAATCAGATGCTGAAAAACTTTGTCGCTGAATTTCAGATCACCCTCCATTTCCTGCCATAGATTTTATGATGTCAATCAGCAGTGGTCAGGTTTAGGAAGCCACTGTGAACTGCCATATGGCTCTAGAGATTGGGAAGGAATCGATGCTAAGAGCAGTTGGCCAGAACTTCCAAGAAGTGAAATTCAAACGAAAATACAATGTGGTATCCCTTTCTTCAGCTATACGAACAACTACTATTGGTGATAGAAAGATCACTGTTAATCCCCTAACACTGTTCCACAGGCTATGTGTTCTAGAGAAATCGGATGAAGAACTGCAGAGT
Source organism: Pissodes strobi (assembly GCA_016904865.1). Classification (NCBI taxonomy): domain Eukaryota; kingdom Metazoa; phylum Arthropoda; class Insecta; order Coleoptera; family Curculionidae; genus Pissodes; species Pissodes strobi. The sequence continues at coordinate 732,130 of MU181938.1, read as the reverse complement.
TTTTTCACAAACGACCTGTCATCAATCCCAATGTCACTATTCACTGAAGAGGGAATGAGAAAAGGCACGAAATCGTCATTATTTGCTGCATTTCAATCGGTAAACTTGAATAATATGGAAGAAAAAAGAAAATTCGTTTCATCAACCTTCTGAAAACAAAACTGGAAAATCATACCATTGAAGTATTCCAGGCAGAGGAAGATGCTGGCAGGCTCGTCATCACTACAGCTTTAACAGTTGCCTCTTCTTACGATGTAGTGTTAGTCGCTGGTGAAGACATAGACTTGTTGACAATCCTCACTGAAATCTCACACCAACGTGAAATATTTTTCAAGAAATGTGGAAGAAGCAAAACCCCAGATGTGACCTATTCCAGCATAACTTCTCCAAGACATAAATTAAACCGGAGCTTTTCCTATTAATCCATGCTTTCAGTGGGTGTTACTCGACATCATGCTTTTTTGGCCAAAGAAAGATGAAAATTTTGAAGCTGCAGTTTTTTTTAGCCGACCTCTACACCTGACGAGATATCAGCAGCAGGGGAGCGAATAACAGTTGTTGTCTACGGTGGCAACCCCAACACTCCTAACCTCGACGAGCTGCGGTACCTCCTATTCTCCTACACGAGATGCAACTAGATTCCACTTTCTGCGCACCTACCATCAGGTATGCATTATCATCGTTGAAATATGTAGATTTAGTTTACTTATAAATGTACAATTCTCTCACAGGTTCAGAAGTGGTTGGGCGTTGAATTGAATCCTCTCGACTGGGGGTGGATATACACTACACATGGCCTCATCCCAAAAAATGATGTCCAAAGACGCAGCCCCAGAAAATCTTTTGCAGATGATTTCGTGCGGCTGCAAGGGGCGTTGTGGAAACGCGTGCAGCTGTAGAAAATCAGGATTAAAATGTTCCTCAGTCTGCAGTCATTGCAGCGGGGCCTCATGCGACAATGTGCCAGACTCCACTGCGACAATGTGCCAGACATTGAACTTGATGATCTCGACTCCCCAGAAAGTGAAGATATGTCTAATATCGAAATCCTAGAAAATAATGAAACGCCGGATGTTTCGCGGAGAGATTCCACAGAAGACATTAACAGTCCAGTTGCAGATTTTTCCTGCGAAGCAACCGACGATTCTCAACCAGGGCTTTCCAAGGGGGCGAAATTTACTCAAATAATATAAGCCATTTTGTGATTTTGTTATTATTTTATCTTTACTTTAATTTTATACGAACTCGTCTTCACCTTATTTTGACGTTATATTAACCAGCCTAAGTTTTAGTGAATTTCATTTTTGTAAGATTGTAGGCAATAAAGGTAGTTTATGTAGTTTAAGTTTAATGCATTTATTTTTTAGATTAAATTTAAGAAAATATTTTACTGGGTGCTGTTTTAAATATCGACTCAAATATAGACATACTTACTTGCCTTAACAATTCTTTACCTTATTTTGTTGTTTTTCCAATTATTTCATTTTATTTCAAATAATAACAGTAGCAATAGCAATAACATGAACGTGTATAACATTGAATATATATATTTTTTTAAATCAAAAGTAAATCCAATATTGTAAAATATTATACAAAAATTGCTTAATATTTCCACATTTGAAAAAAACCGATAAATTTTAAAAGTTGTATTTCCAAAAGTATTGAGTCTACGAAGATAGTTGTGGTCTCAAATTGTGGAAATTTTGTGTACTTTAAAAGTGTACTAAACAATGATTCTGAAAAAATCGTCAAAAACTTTAAGAAATCGGCAATTTTGCGTTTTTTGCATTTTAGAGAAAATTCAAAAAGCTGTCTTTCGGAAACTGTTAGACCTACAGAGATGCTTGTAGTCCCAAATTAAAAGAAATTTAGTCCACTTTAAAAACTGGATAGTTATTTCGAAAAAACCAGCCCTTCAGGGTTAAAATCTCCAAAAACTGAAAAAATGACGAAAAATCCGCGTTTTTTTGGAATTTTGGCAAGGTTGCGTGCGACCGTCGAGTTCGAAAACTTGGGTTATTCATTGGACCAACATCATAAACAACTCAGCAAAAAATTTAAACTACCACATTTGATGCACGGTAACCCCCACTTTCACGGACAAAGTTACTGGATTAAGCTATTCCCAGTAATGGTTCTGGCCCTATGAAGCCTGCTCGCAAGAGCATCAACTCTTTCGTTGCCTTCATATCCGGTAGGTCCAGGTATCCAGATCAGTGTAAGTTTATTTTCTCTATCTTGTTTGCTAAGTAGTTCCTGGCGGTTCCATACTACCTTGGATGAATAACGGCTCGATTTAAGAGCTTTCCAAGCCGCTTGAGAGAGAATATTTTGATTGACTTGCCTTTCCAGTTTCTATCGATGAGCCACTGTGTAGTCATATCAATGGCTTGAACCTCAGCCTGAAAAATAGTTGCATGTTTGCCTAGGAAACACTTAACCTCAACCTTACCATTTTTATTCTATGCACCGGCTCCTATATCGTCATTAGTTTTGCAGCCGTCAGTGAACCAAGTACCAACCTACCAACTATTCTCTATTGTTCCCAGATGGTCCGAGTTTCTTGCCCATTCGATCCTCTCTGGTAGGAGGACGTCATAGGCATGGTAATAGTTAGTTTTGGTAGGCATAACGTCTGAGGACTCAACATACTGTTCCGCTCATTAGCGTTTTGCAGCTTGTTCCGCACCATGATGATTGCCTGCGGATTGTTGGTCACCGCCTGTGTCAATCTATACGTAGCCCACCTGGCGTTCTTCTCCAGTACTATTTGGAGAGGCGGCAAATTTAGCAGACACTCAAGCGCTGCCGCAGGTGTAGTCCCAAAAGTAGCACTAATACCAGACACGCTTGTCTTTGTAAGGTAGATAATTTAATCATCGCGGAGCTTTGTAAGCTCTTAGAGTACCAAGCTACTGCTCCATATATTAGCATTGTTCTAATGACCACAATATGTAGCCAGTGCAATTGTTTGAGTTATATGCCCCATGTTGTGCCACAAATGCCTCTGCAGGTCCATAGCGCCAGTTTTGGTTTTGCGACAATTTTATCCAGATTCGCATTTCAATTAAGTGTATTATTTGGGGCAATTCCCAGATATTTCACTTTGTTCGCAAATTAAATGGTTTCTCCATTGAGTGAAGGTGAGATGGTTCTTCGTGAGTTGCTTCTTATAAGTATTACTAGACCATCAGCGTATGTCTGCACGTCCACATACCACAACGAGGGGACCGCTAGCGGAATATCCATCAGGAGAGACCATATAAAGGGCGACAACACCCCATCCTGCGGACCCCAAACAGCCCTGAATCTGTAGCCCCCCCCCCTGTAGGGTTGTTGCGGCTACTCTGCAATTTAACATACTCCTCATCCAGTTCCTTATCTGTGGATTAACCTCTCTTTCAGCTATTCCTGTGTATAAAGAGTTTGGAAATGCATTATTTTTAATGCTCCTTCAATGTCTAATAACACACCCACCGCTATACTCTTGTCGTCTGACGCTTGTGTTATTTTCAAGACAAGGTTGTTTAGTGCTAGTTCTGTAGATTTGCTGATCTGATACGCATATTGGGGAGCATTTAGTGGATACACGCCACGCGCACTCATTCTAATGTGTACATCCAGTACCTTTTCAACGGATTTCAACAGGAAGGAGGTTAGACTTATTGGTCTCCATGAGTTAGGTATTGATTCCCTACTCCCTACCTTCGTCCCATCTTCTCTAATTTTAGTCCAGCTGCTCAGTATACAATTACTTGCTAGGTTGGATCTGAAAAGTTTAATTAAGAACGGTGTTAATACCTCCAAACCGTCCTCCTCCGTCCTCATCAGATGATTTGGAAGGCTGAAACGATAGAATGGCACTTTTAATTATTGTTGATGCATTAATAATGTTCTTGGGGACAATCCAGTCTCCTGTTTTGGCCGATTTGATCGATTCCAAAAAGGCTCTTGCTCATCATTATGCAAAATCCGACAACCTGAAAAGTGAGTCTTAGCCAGAAGCTTTAATGTTTCTGTACCAGATTCCATAAAGGATTCGTCAGGACGATTTAATGATCCTAACTCGGGGTCCTTTAGAGAGAATTCTATGGATCCTAGCACTGCCAGGTGCATCATCTCGTATGCTCTGGCATGAATTCCTCTTTACATCTCTGATAGTTTGTCAGATAGTCCGCCTTTACCTTTAAAACTAACTGAAGAGAATAAGAAAAACCGTTCCTTAATATTAATGTGTGGGAAGGAACAGGGTAAAAAATATTGGGTTCGCTCAACTACTCAATAAATAAACCTTACGGAAAAAATTGTTTCTTGATATTAATCTGTACTTCAACTTGGCATATACTGCCCATTTGGTACCCAATCATTTACCTTGCTTTAGTCATTTCCATGTTACCTGCGTTTAATTTTTTGTTGGCCCTGTATAACGGAAAAATCTCGAACTCCATGAAAAACACTTGGATTATAAAATATGTAGGTGATATGAAGGTTCATAATCCGAAAGGTTCGTCCAAATCCGTTAAGCAGTTTTCAGGTATTCAGGGTTTTCAGTAGTGTATCTGAGGCCAAAGGCCATAAATCCAAAAATTGGAAAAACCGCCTAGAGATATTGATCTAAAAGGGCGAAAAAAATATATTGCCTAAATGGCACACTCACAAACTTTTCAAAATGGGATTAAAAATTACTTTTATCAATCTTTTTATTGACCAGCTTATTTCAAAGATGTACTTTTTTTGGGCTAAATAAGACATAGCAGCGTGAAAAATGTACCAATGATTTCAATTTTAATTTGAAAAAAATGTGGTACTTGCAATTATATAGTAAATACATTCATAACGCGGCCAAATAAATCTACACAACACACAAGGCTCTTCTTCGTCTAATATCGAACATACAAAGGGGGCGTCCAGGATAATCGTATAAGCTTAAATTATAAAATATCCTCATTCTTCTAATCGGATTTTCCGATCCTCTTCATGAATTTTTGCCAGTTTAAAATCAGATCCGCTTAAAGTCTATTTTTATAAGACTTACCCGCACATCTCTATATTCGTTATTACGATATCCCTGTAAAACGGAGCGAGAGCAAGAGTAGTATTCTCAATTATTTCCTCTACAACTTTAATAGAGGGTTCTAATTGCGCTCGACTGCCGATCATTAACGCTTGTGGTTTATATTAATTACTGTAGTTTTGATGAAAATTTTAGGGTTATACACCTGGCCTGCTCTATTGCAGGGATCGTGAAATTCAGTTTAAGCATGTAGAAGGTCGATGAGCATTAGCTTCTATTATGCGTCAAGGTTAGACTGGTTTGCTTTTCAATTAAAAAGTTACAGTTACAGTTTTAATAAAATTTGTTTTCGTATTGATTCTGGTACCAGAAACTAATAAATTTATTAGTGCAGGTTAGTATATGTTGTGACGACTGAACTGGGGGCTTATTTTTGACCTTCCCTGTGTTTTTAAGACAAACCAAAGTAGCCATTCATTGTACCTTCCTGCTAAATTAAAAAATTAACCAAAAATAACATTTGAACCCAAAACAAAACACTTACGCCATGGATAAACTTTTTCTTTAATGAAACGCACTGTATATTACTACATTTTTGGACTCTCTAGAGAAATCTAAACATATGTATAACATTCTACACCTATCTTTAGTTGTTTACGTAATATTGACAGTTTAATGTCGGGAATTTTCACATATTGACAGGCTCTAAAATCTAAGCTACACGAGATCAAAGAAAACGGTTTCCAGATTCCTATCTTAGGTTTTCATAAGCTATAGAATGACAGTAACTTTCAATTTAATCGGAGGTTTTAAAGGTCCGGTTAATTTTATCCGGGGGTAAAATTTGAAGTTACTGTCATTCGATTGTTTACGAAAACCCAATGAATATTCTCTTCTTTATTCTTTGTGAAAAGCTAACATAGGAATGTGCAAACCGTTTTCTTTGATCTCATGTGGTTTAGATTTTAGAGCCTGTCACAGTGTCACAGTGCCCGACATTCAACTGTCAATATTTTGTAAACAGCTAAAGATAGGTCTAGAATATTATACACAAAATGTGTTAAGATTTCTCTAGAGAGTCAAAAAATGTAGTAATATACAGGGTGTTCCTTTTAAAAAACAGCTCATTCATGGCGTAATTATTTTGGTTTTGGTTCAAATGTTTTTTTTTGTTTAATTTTTGAATTTAGAAGAAAAAATACATAGAATGGCTATTTTGTTTTGTTTCAAAAATACAGGAAAGGTCAAAAATTAACCCCTGTTCACTTCTCGTTAGAACACCCTGTACAAGGTGGCTCGAATTCGAGTCTATGTATGGGAGTTATGTGACGACCACAAAAGAAGTTCTCACGGAAACTGCAGAGCTAGCAACTTCAGGCGAACTTATAAATATACCTAATTATTGTATTATTATTCATTCTTTTCATATTCTCGAGCTTGTAACGTGTTAAATAAATATTTTTTTCTTCAAACGTCAGTAAATCCGTCATTACTCGACTGTGTAGGCGGCTGTGAAGTTTCGTTTTTCCTCCGCCGGAGCTTTACTTTTCACTTTTCCACCGGCGGAGGTAAAAGTGTTGTCATAGCAACATAGATACAATACAAACAGACAACAAAATAAGCGTCAACAACTCAAGATGTTTTAAACTACAATTTGTATTTATCACTCAATTTGTGACTGCATTTCTAAAAATCACTAATTTAGGAACAAATTGGTTATTATTTAATCGAACTTACTCAATAACTGCTTATCAATACGGAATTAAAACGCAATCGGAGATGCAGTTTTAAAAAAATAATTATTGTTGACACTGACAGCTTTATGTTACATTATATTCACCGACACCGGTCTAAGCAAGGCCACCTACGACCGTGGTCTAAGCCGCCTTGCGAACCCATTTATCTTTAATAATAATTAAATATTATTACTATTAAAAAGAGATGTTTTTGCATTACTTGTCTTTGTTTGAAGAAAAAACAGCATATTTTATTTGGAGGAAAAGTTACTTTTCATGGCATGCTCTCTATTACCAGCCTCACTCCGTTCGGCTGTTAAACACGAGCGCGCCATGAAAAGTATCACTTTTCCTCCATATAAAATAATATACTATTAGAAACACAGTTTCTGCTTTGCGAAACATAACTGGCGCAGTCGTTCGGATAGTTGCAGTTTTTCCTATCGAAGTTTCACGGCATCGGGTCCGATTCGTTCGCGAAAAACGTAGTTTTCAACCTTTTGGCAACTAAGAAAAAACCTTTTCGCATCGCAGCCGCAACCCACAGGCGAGAAAAAGAGAAGAATCATCCCGTGCAGACAGGACCTTGGTAAGTCAAGTATTTTCCTGTTTTTCACATTTTTCCCCGTATAGGAAACCTCTATTTTTAAATTTTCTTTTTTGATAAAGAAGTAAATTGTAATTTAATTTAAGGCAACCATTATTGGTTTTAGAAAGTGAGACATTTACTTTATTTGAATGATTATTATTGATATTTATTTCCACTGTTGACACTATTACAATTTAGATACGTATTTATGAGCATTAACCGAACCGCAGGCGAGGTTGATAATCTTATTAAAGATTTTTTTGAGAAATTAACTCTTAAAACTCCTAAAAACATGCCTGATACGGAACCGCAGGTTCAAACAGGATCAAATTTAAATATGCTGAAAATGTATATTGTTATAGTACCGAACTATGACGGCGATGAAAATACGCTAGCAAGCTTTTTATCATCATGCGATTTTTTATTTAAAAATTTTGATAAGGGTGATGCTATTTTAAAAGATTATTTAGTTAGGGTAGTTCAAAATAAACTTATCGGTAGAGCACAATTATTAGTAGGTTGTCGTCCTGAGTTAAATTCATGGGATTTAATAAAAAATGCGTTATCAAGTACTTTTGGCGATAATCGAAATATTGAATGCTTAGAGCAGGATCTTTTTATGGCTAGACGTAACAAAAATGAACATCCTTTAGAATTTGGTAGGAGATTACAGGTTTTAAGAAGTCAACTTGCACAAAAAATAAGCTCTGTGTCCACAATTTCTAGAGAGGCTAAGGTTATATATTTAAATCAATATGAAAATCTTTCCTTAAGAACATTTATTCGTGGTTTAACAGGTCATGTTCAAAGCATCATTAGATTAAGAAATCCCACTAGCCTCGAAAGCGCAATGACATTTGTACAGGAAGAACACAACTTTCAATATACTCAAAATATATATATAAAAATACAGTGACGCCGTCACCTACTCAAAATTGGTTCGGAAACCAACAAAGGCAGTTAACTAGATTACCATATTTTCAACCTAGGACAAACTCGGCATTAATAAATGCGAATAGCCCTCGATTTCAACCTCAACAACAGTTTAACAGATTTCCCTGTCAACCAATTAACTTACAACCACGACCAGTAGGAGTGCGATATTTCCCAACTAATCGTCAGGTATTCGGACCACCTAAAAATGTGTTTAGACCAACAGGCCAAGTTCCTATTAACAAACCCGAGCCTATGTCAACAACTTCTAGAAACTCTACCATTTACGCTAGACAACCCTCCTTCCAAAATAGACAAACTAATCATTTTCAAACAACAGGACCTCGAAATTTTGTCGCCGAAGAACTTTACCAAATTGACGACCAACAAAATCAAGAAATTTTGGAAACGGAAGAAAACGCTGTCGCTCTAATGCCGCAGGCAAATTTAGACAACGATGTTGGCTATAATTACGACGACGTTTATATAAACCCCGAAAATGAGCAAGCAAGTGAAAGTATTTATGATTTTAACGATATTAGTAACGACGAAAATTTTATACGGACAGGTCTGTTGCAAAACAAAACATAACAATGGCCGAGATGCATACCGAATTTACAAATAATTTACCATATATAGAAATTAAAAAACCACCAATGAAATTACTTATAGACACGGGTTGTTCTCAATCACTATTACGTCCCGCTATTGCGCAAAAATATTTTGCCGAAAAGATATTTACGTCCCCCACAAAAATAAGAACAGGTATAGGTGAAAAATTAGTTCAATTTAAAGCTCGTATTCCAGCACCTTCTGAGCTAAAATCTAATGAAAATATAATTTTCACTCTTTTTGATTTCCATTCGTATTTCGACGGTATACTAGGACTTAACGAAATTCAAAAATTTAATTTTCTTATTGACTTCAAAAATAAATGCATTAAAAACGAGGTAACCACTGTTCCCATACTGTATCCGCATTCGCAGAATGTAGTGTATACAATTTCTGTTAATTCTCACGAAATTGTCGTAGCTCAGGTGCCGGTATCTGTTTACGATGGCGACATCATAGTACCTGAATGTTACGTAGGAAATCTGTTTTTCCCAGAAACTTTAACAACTGCAAAACAAGGTCTTGCAAAAACTGAAATATTTAATTTTACCGATAAAAATGTAACAATAAACCTTAAGGAAGCTTTACATGTGATTCCTTTCCCAGACGCGAAAAAAGATAGCTTTGAATTTTATCATATGGAGCATTTGTTACCTAACACCGTTCTTAATAAAGATAATGATATTCCAAACTTAATACGTGTCGAGCATTTAAATTCTGAAGAACGTAATTTTAATAACTAAGCTTTGTCGCGAATTTTCTGACATTTTTTATAAAGAAGGCGAAAAACTAAGTTTTACAAACCAAGTAAAACACGATATAAAAACCACAGATGAGACTCCAATTTTTGCTAAGTCCTACAGGTATCCTTTTATTCATAAGGAAGAGGTACAAAGGCAAATTAATAAAATGCTAGAGGACGGTATTATTAGACCCAGTCAGAGTCCATGGTCCAGCCCTATTTGGATCGTTCCCAAAAAACTAGACGCGAGTGGCAAACCAAAATGGCGCATAGTAACCGATTTTAGGAAGGTCAACGAAAAAACGATAGAGGACCGATACCCTCTTCCAAATATCACGGATATTTTGGATAAATTAGACCGCTGTCAATATTTCTTTGCTTTAGATCTTGCCGCAGGCTTTCATCAAATAGAAATGAACCCCAAGTCAATTCCAAAACCCGCGTTTAACGTCGAAAATGGCCATTATGAGTACGTACGCATGCCATTTGGGCTAAAAAACGCGCCCGCGACCTTCCAACGGGTTATGGATAACATTTTAAAAGGCCTATAAGGGACAAATTGTTTAGTTTACATGGAGGATATTATCATTTTTTCCGCAAGTCTAGAGGAACACAAAAAACATTTAAAACTAGTCTTTAAACGTCTAAGAGAAGCGCGATTTAAAGTACAGTTAGATAAATCCGAATTCCTTAGGAAGGAGGTAGAATTTTTAGAGCACGTTATCACGCCAGATGGAATTAGGCCAAACCCGAAAATTCCCAATTCCGAAAAGTGCTAAAGAGATTAAATCATTCTTGGGACTTTTGGGATATTATAGGCATTTTATACAGAATTTTGCAAAACTAACCAAACCTTTTACAAAATGCTTGAAAAAAGGCGAAACTATCGAGCACACATCTGAATTTATCGAAACATTTGAACTATGTAAAAATATCCTCTGTAATGACCCAGTTCTACGATATCCGGACTTTGAAAAACCCTTTCTTTTGACAACAGATGCCTCTAACTTCGCAGTCGGTGCTGTTTGAAGTCAGGGCAGAATAAGATAGGTAATGACCTTCCCGTGGGATACCCTAAACCCAGCGGAAGTTAATTACAGTACCATAGAGAAAGAGTTATTGGCAGTAGTATGGGCCACCAAATACTTCAGGCCATATTTATTTGGAAGAAAATTCACAATAATAACGGATCATAAACCACTCCAATGGTTATTCAATTTAAAAGAACCAAGTTCGTGCTTGGTAAGATGGCGACTAAAATTCGAGGAGTATGATTATGATATTGTATATAAGAAAGGAAAGCAGAACACGAACGCAGACGCCTTATCAAGAATTGAAACAAATATGATGGAAAATGAGTCAGTTGTTGGAAACCCCGGAGATGTCGACAACGATATTAACCAGTATTTGCAAGAATTGCAAAACAAGCCCCAGACGACTAAAGAAAAAGAAGTCATTAGCGAAATATTCGATCTAAACTCACCTCCAACTTTCCAAACAACCAGTAGTTTAGACTTACCCAACGAACGTGAATTAGAGGAGAATGAAACGATACATTCGTCAAGGGAAGACCCAATTCTCAATATACCTATCACGGAAAATCCGGTAATCTATTATACGAATCAAATTGTTTTTACCCAGAAAAACATAGGTACTTACCATGTGGTAAGAGCATCACCTTTCGAGACAAAAAATTGTAAAACTGTCAATCTTTCTAATAACTTTGAGGAAGAAATAATAAAGTTTTTTAAAGATTACGTCGAACCCAAGAAAATGTACTGCCTATATGTCCAAAAATCCGAAATCGAGCTATTACCTAAAATATCTGTACTTCTTACCAACACATTCAAAAACCATTCATATCGGTTAACTTTCTCTAATTCTATGTTACATGATGTTACTAGTGAAGAGCGGAAAAAAGAGCTAATTAAACACTATCACGAAAAAACTTGTCATCGTGGAATAAACGAAGTTCTAGCTGATTTGAAACGATTATATTTTTGGCCCAACATGAAAACTGACATAATAGAATATATTAATGATTGCGAGATATGTCAACAGGCAAAATATGATAGGCATCCGCCTAGAATCAAATTTGCCCTAACAGCAACTCCATCAGAACCACTAGAAGCTTTACATATAGACACCTTTCAAATTTTGAACACGAAATTTTTAACCATCATTGATGTATTTTCCCGGTACGCCCAAGCATACCCCTTGGAACCAATATGCAGTGCTGAGACAGTCTTAGATCAGTTAATTAATTTTATGACCCATTTTGGAATACCAAAGTCAATTACTTGTGACAATGGCCCAGAATTTAAAACATCTACAGACGAACTAATATTGAATAAATTTATTATTGATAGACGCGAACGTTTAAAACATTTATATAATCATATTCATGAGACATCCCTAACTGCGAAAACACACGTAATCGAAAAAAGAAACGAAAATCGCGAAGATCCGCCCACGCACGCCGAAGGTTCTAAGGCTTATATAAAAAATAAGAGCGCAGCTCGAAATAAAGCTAAACCACGGCATATAAAAACGATAGTTAAAAAGAATCTACCAACAAAAATTAAAACCCATAAAAATAAACTTGTCCATAAATCACAAATAAAGAGACCCTCAACTAATAAGCGCTCTCTTCCACAGGACAAGGATAAGGACAATAACCATGACACTGACCAACCCCAACCAGGTTGCAGTTATACTCGTGATGATAGCGGCTCTGACTCATAGCAGCGATATCAAATTCACTGAAATAAAATCTCCTTTATTTCCCTTTAATTTAGGTATGACTAGAATAGTAGAAAGTAAGCATACTTTTATACATTATATTGACGTAGGTCCTTTAGCTAATTAATTAAATAATCTTGAACATTTTTATAAAATTATAGAATTAAACCTAGAGACAACATATGCTAGAAATAGTGCTTCTGCAATCTTGCGCAATCTTCTGATGCATGCAGAACATTTAATTAATAACGTTAGGATTAAGCTTAATAATATTTCACCGCATAAGCGATCTAAAAGAGGTCTTTTAAATATCTGGGTAAGGTTAACAGATGGCTTTTTGGGAACTTAGATAGTGACGACGGAGAAAGGTATGACAAAGCAATTTTGTCTTTGGCAAACAATCAGAATTCTGTTAATCACGAAATGTCTCTTCAAATATCCCTCACTAAACAATTAATCAGTAACTATAATAAAACAATTTCTCAATTAGATGCAAATCAAAAATTGATAAAAAGCAAGTTACTGCAGTTTCAGTATAACGTAAATCAAACGTTAGACGACATTTCAGCATATTTAAGAGCTCAAAATACTCTCGATCAGATCATCCTAAACAGCCAAAATTTAATTACCTTCTTAGACAATATTGAGAATGCGGTTATGTTCGCTAAACTAAATACGTTGCATAGTTCAGTAATCTCTGCATTTCAATTAAATGAAATCATAAACTACTTGGTGAATACATACGATAATAAAAAAATTGTAAATTTTAAAAATATAATTTCGTATTATCAAATTTGTGGCCTACAAGTAAGCTTTTCTAATAGTAAGATTATATTCGCTATACATTTTCCAATCTTACTTAATGGGGTTTTCGATACTTTTCACCTCATCCCAATTCCTTTGAACCAATCGATCATAATTCCGAATTATCCCTACCTAATACTTGGCTTAAATCAAATTCAAGAAGAACAAGAAGAGTGCCCGCAAATCGAAGATGTCTACATATGCCAAAATCGATTGAAAACTCTGTTTACGAATTGCATCGTCTCGATGATCCGGTATGCTGAAAACCAAAACTGCCACGCGGAAAAGGTTCAATTACAACACCCAATAGTAAAAGCCATTACCAGCAAACACATACTAATTATACCTGCGGAGGAACAATTAAAAGTCTTCGAAAAATGTGAAACAAATGGAGGATACGTCCTTGTTTCCACGCCAAAAATGGTAGAGATACCAGTCGGCTGCCAAATAAAAATTTTGGACTACCATTTTATCAATAAAGAAGACGAAGTTAAGGAAGTTCCGCTTAGCTTACCTGAGATTAAAATGCCCAAAGAAAACACGCATTTTCTAAAGCAAGAGCCCATCCAACTTGAATCAATCGATCTGGACGAAATACATCGGCTGAAAGAAAAATCAATGCTCCTGAGGACCCCCGAAAAATGGGATATCCACCCAGTCGGATGGAGTTTTATCAGCATCATCCTTTCACTTGGAGTAGTAGGAGTAGCCCTTTGGATCTGCCTGAGAATCTATATACAAAGAACCCGGAAGAGGACTGCCAATCAACCCGATGAATCCAACCCATGAAACATTCATGCCTCATGTTTCACTCTTCCGCGGGAGGAGTTATGTGACGACCACAAAAGAAGTTCTCACGGAAACTGCAGAGCTAGCAACTTCATGCGAACTTATAAATATACCTAATTATTGTATTAGTATTCATTCTTTTCATATTCTCGAGCTTGTAACGTGTTAAATAAATATTTTAAAAAACACAGTTTCTGCTTTGCGAAACATAACTTGGGGAACTCGAGAACTGTAAGAAATACAGTGCCAGTCAAACTAAGGCAAAATTGCGCATTTAGGTGCCTAACAGTATGCCGTTTAGAAACTTTTAAAATTCCGAGTATTTCCGATGATAAGTTACGTGGTGCCTCAATCCGTCCCTGGAATCCAAATCACCTGAGAAGATAAAGTTCGGTTAACGCGTACAATGCTATTTCCCGGTGCTTATCTCTTTCAATGACTCAAGTGATAACATTAATAAAAATGCTGATTCCTATTTTTAATAGACATTATCTTTAGACAATTTGCTTACTATAATTTTACTCGTAAATAATCTGTTGGGAAAATATCTTATAAGCATTAATATAGGAACTTATCTTTTAGACCATATTTAATCTCATGCTGATATTATAATTATTAACTTTTTATCAATATTAAATAATATAAATACATTAGAAAATAGGATAATAATATACAGTGAATTGCTAAACGTCTTAATGTTAGTTTGCGAATCTGTATCCTTGTGTCAATAGATTCGCATTAGAGAACCTGCATAGTTTTATTGGCAGTCTATTACCAAGTATAATTTAAGTGTTTTAATTAAGTTTCTTATATTTTTGGAAACACAATTTAATCAACAACGTAACTGGTGCAGTCGGTAGGATTTCCTGTAAAAGACGTTAAAGTGTAGTGCCTTTTTGGAAAGCACTTCAACAAATTGGTGATTTCCAAATCTTTGACGGGAAGATCCAAAAAAACGTGCACCGTGTGAAGAGAACTGTACATTCCTTCACGCTACAAGATTTATGGGACCATAGTATTGGAGCACGTCCAAATAGTGGTCAGCAGCCATCCTGGGGAACGCATATCCTTGGAGAAGGCTTAGTTAGTGCAGAAGAAAAAGAAAACTACCAAGGAGGAGTAAAACAATTTAAGCTATTATTTAATTTGATTTCCCAATCCAATTTTTTTTCTACCTTTTTGAAAGAGTTATTCTCTCTTGTTTAGAAGTAGCTCTCTCTTGCATTTTTATTTATAGTAAGTTTAAATCAACTGTAGATAAAAATCGAGAATATAGACGTACAATTCGAGTTCCACAAAAGTCAAGTTCTTCAAATACTGATTCGGATTCTGATCCTGAAGATATTTTAAAAGAATTACCGAAAGTTACTCCACTTACAGATATCATGATATCAATAATATTATAAGTGACTTAGCTAGAATTGACATATCAACTGCAAATAATCATTTAAATACTAATATTAACATGGCGGAAGTAAATTATTCAGAGTTGCGACTTTTTCTTGATATTATACCATCTTTTAGTGGCGAACCATGTGAATTGAATAATTTTATTGCGGCATGTGATGAAGTTACTACACAGAATACAAATAATGCCACGCTTGTTAAATTAATTTTTCGTGCTATTTTAAATAAATTAAAAGGAAAAGCTTTAACTATTATATCAAGTCGTGTTGAATTAACTACTTGGCAACAAGTTAAGGAAACATTAAAAATTTCTTTTTCTGATCAAAGATCCTTTTTTTATTTACTGCAAGAATTACATAACATGAAACCACAGTTTAAAGAAAATTCTTACAGTTTCGGTGTTAGATGTCAATATCAAATGGAAAAAATAGCACAAATAAATAACATTGAGAAATTAGTGTTGATAACATTTCAAAAGTATCTTCCATCCTAAATACAACTAGCAATTAGGCTTAAAAATCCTGGAAGCCTTGAACAGGCTATGCAATATCTGCTAGAGGAAGAAAATTTCCTCTCTATGATAAATGATGGAAAAAAGAATTTTTTCACGAATTTAAATCCCATCTTCACCCTGAAATCAACCACAAGTACCAAGGCCTAGTTTTCATGTCCCATTTACTTCAAATCAATATTCACCTTTACCACAAACTTCTTATGTAAGACATTTCCCTAGTCAACCAATTAATGTCACGCCAAGGCAGGTCCCACGTCCCAGATGTTTTCCAAATCAACAAGTTTTTGGAAAACAGCAACCTACTAATGTATGGAAACCTAAAGGAACTATTTAACCAAAACCAACCCCCATGTCTGTTGTGACGAGACAGACTGCCCAAACACCAAATACTTCTTTTCAATCGACTTCAGCCTATAGGCCACAAGATTTTCAATCCCAGCCTAGACCCAACCTTATATTTGAAGAATTGCATAACATGAATGATACACAGTCAGAGTATTATAAAAACTTTGATGATACACAATTAGAATATTTAAACAAAAGTGAAAATGATTTACAAAATTTAGAAGCTGATCCAGAGAATTACCTACCTGAGGTAGAAGAACCAACTGAAGAGGAAATGTCATACCAGGCACAGAAAATTTTTCCATTAACAGCCTCCAATATGGATCAAACTTAGAATTAAACAACATGGATAACAGGAAACTTCCTTATATAAAAATTTTAGGTTTCGATAAACCTCTCAAATTTCTTCTGGATTCTGGCAGCCACACTACTCTACTTAATCCTGCGTTAGCTGAAAAATATTTTCCGGAACATATCATAATCAAGCCTAACCTTCTTAAAACATCCTGTGGACGACAAACCACCAAATATGAAGCACACATCCCTGCTTTCAAGGAGTTCCATTCATCTTAAAAAATAATTTTCACCCTATTTGATTTCCATAGGTTCTTCGATGGGCTTATCAGCTTTCGTGATTGGCGAAATATGGGCTTCAACTGGAATCTACAAAGAGAATACCTTGAAAGGGGTAATATTAATATATCAGTATATGAGTGTTCACCATCTGATTATGACTGTCATAATATAACGCTTGGTGACTATGAAATATTGAAAACAATAATTTCAGTAGAAGCTGAAACTGATGGTGATGATTATATTCCTAAGACAGAAGTAAATCCTCGTTGTTATATTCCAGAAGTTGTAACAAGTGTAAAAAATGGCAAAGGAATAGTGGAAATACATAATTTAAGTTGCGAAGAAACTTATGCCAATCTAAGAAAACCCTTAAAAGCATACCCTATGAACGAGTTTGATGTATTTGAAGGAAAATTCCAAGATAACTATATGTACCCTAGTCCACAAGATATACAAAATCTACTAAGCATGGATCACCTGAACAGTGAAGAAAAAACAAAACTATTAAAATTGTGCAAAGAATTCCACAGAGTCTTTCAATATCCTGACCAACCACTTTCAACTACCACTCAAACGCAGCACATTATTAGAACCAAAGATGAAGAACCAGTGTACACTAAGTCTTATAGATTCCCACAAATACACAAGAACGAAGTTCAAGAAAGAATCAATAAAATGCTGGAAGATGGAATAGTTCAGAATAGTATTAGTCCATGGTCCAGTCCAATATGGATTGTTCCGAAGAAACTTGATGCATCTGGGACTCAAAAATGGAGAATTGTGATAGACTATAGAAAATTAAATAACAAAACTATCCAAGATAGATATCCGATCCCAAATATTGATGAACTATTAGAAAAACTTGGCAGAGCCCAATATTTTACAACTTTGGACTTAGCCAGTGGATTTCATCAGATAACAATGCATGAAAGCAGCATTGAAAAAACAGCCTCTTCCACAGATTACGGTCATTTTGAATTCCTACGAATGCCGTTTGGATTGAAAAATGCACCTGCTACCTTTCAACGGATGATAAACGAAGTGTTAAAAGAACATATTAATCAAATTTGTCTAGTCTATATGGATGACATAATCGTATTCTCCACAACTTTAGATGAGCATATCCAGAACCTCAAAAAAGTGTTTAAAGCTTTTAACACACATAACCTCAAGGTACAATTTGATAAGAGCGAATTTCTAAGGCGAGAAACAGAATTCTTGACACATATCGTTACTTCTGATAGTATAGAGCCTAGTCCACGAAAAATTGATGCAATACTTGAATTACCAATACCAAAGACTCATAAACAAATTAAAAGTTTTCTTGGTATGATCGGGTTCTACAGGAAATTTATTAATAATCTTGCAAAAATTACAAAGCCATTAACAGTTTGTTTAAAAAAAGGAGAGAAAGTGGAACATTCAGAAGAACTTCTACAGGCGTTTGAAACATGCAAATCTATTTTGTGTAATGACCCAGTTTTGATGAGGCCTGATTTCTGCAAAACATTTGTGCTAACAACTGATGCTAGTCTATACGCAATTGGTGCCGTGTTAAACCAAGAGGGCAAACCAATATGCTATGCCAGTAGAACACTGAATCCAAGTGAAATTAATTATTCAGTGACAGAAAAAGAACTACTTGCCATAGTATGAGCCGTAGAATATTTTAGGCCATACCTTTTTGGACGGCATTTCAAAATACATGCAGACCATCGACCTCTGAAATGGCTGGATAACCTTAAACAACCCAACGCCAAATTGGTCAGATGGAAATTACTCCTTTCAGAGTATGATTATGAAATTGATTATATCAAAGGAAAAGAAAACATAGTTGCGGATGCTTTGTCAAGAAATCCAATCACCAATCAAGAGAGTAACTCCCTTTTCAATGAAACCGGAGATTCAGACGAAGTTGTAAGACAATTCATGGGAGAAAAAGATACCAACGTCACCACTACTATACATTCAGCAGACAAAATGCCTATATTATCTCTACCCTATTCCGAGACACCACTAAACCACCATAAAAACCAAATGATTATAAAAATTTCGGAATCCTCTGTACCACTTTGCATTCGGTAACCAAAGGTATTTCATTAATGTTCGAAGACGTCATCTAGATGAAGATCTAGAAGGGTTGATTGCTAACTTCATCAATAACAAAACCTATCATCTATACTTTCACGATAAGGAACATGAAAGGATCTTTGTTACACACTTACAAGAAAAAGTTATCCGCATCAACTGCAAATTATTAATATGCTCAACTTGGCTGACTGATATAATATCGGATAATGACAAACAAGATAAGATGCATTATCATCTCGTGTATAAAACAGGACATAGAGGCATATCAACAACTATTGACTCTATAAAGAGAAGCTACTATTGGCCAAACTTGGACAAGGATGTAGCCAACTACATAAATAATTGTACTATATGCCAGAAAGCTAAATATGGACGAAACCCAAATAACTTTGAATTTCAGAAGGTTCCTATAGAGTCAAAACCATTTGAAAGAATTCATCTGGATACCTTATCCATCTGTAAAGAAAAATATTTGACAGTAATTGATACCTTTTCTAAATTTTCACAAGCATATCCAAGACCTGGGGTTAATGCTGTCTATGTATTAGATGGACTATTGATATTTATATCTCACTATGGACTTGCCCAAGTCATAGTTTGTGACAATGGAATTGAATTCAACAATAATTCATTTTTGGATTTTTGCAAACTGCATAAAATCGAGATTCACTTTACAACACCAAGAAATCCTAATTCTAATAGCTATGTGAAAAGATTCCATTCTACGTTATTGGAACAAATAAGGACCAAAATGCAACAAAATAGTCACCGGACATTTTAATTCAAAAGATCCTTTTGATATTCAAGAAAAGGATATAGTCTCAAAATACGTAACAGATCATAAAAGAAAACTGAAGGAGAAATATGCAAATCTAAATGCCAAATTTAATGCTACCAAGGACCAAGATTTACAAAAAGCTAATGAATCAAGGAAAACTCCCATATCTTTAAACCCCGATGATGAAGTTTATCACAAACAAGAAACTCGTGACAAGCTAGCGATGAAATATATGAAAGTCAACCCTGTAGCACAAACAAAAAATAAAATTAAAACATGAACATCCAAATATTCCAAGCATAATATAAAGAGACGCAAAAAATATTAGCACTTCTTGCTCTTTGTTTCAGAATGAAGTTTACACTAGTTCTCTCATTATTCCTTCTCTATAACCAAGATATAACTGCAACTATTCAAGAATTAACCAATCCCATCTTGCCTCTTCTTTTAAATAACTGTAAAATAATATCAAGCAAACATACGTTTGTAAGTTTTATTAACACTACTGACTTCTTTGAATCGTCAAATACCCTTAAAACTCAACTCACCTTTATTACCACAAATAAAAATGATAGCATCATGTCCAATGAATGAATTAAACAAGCCTGGTCATTATTGAATCAAATAGATCATTTATTGCAAGTGATTGATCCCAATATTAGGAAAAAATGCGGTCTCATTAATATCGGAGGTATAGACGGTGAAAGGATGAATTCTGTGTTGTATCACTTAGATAAAAATGACCACCTTCTTACGGAAAAAATTAATGATCAATTATCCATTGCTCAAGATTTAATGACAAAAACCAATCATACTCTTTTTCAAATAAGATCTAATGTTCTAGTAACAATGCAACTTATTACCAAATATCAAGAGAATATTAATGCAATAAACGCTTTGAATTTAATAATCAACTCTCTTGTTAGCCTAGACAATTATTTAAATCAACTTATAAATGCTATAACGTTTGCCTATCTAAACAAGTGAAGAGTAGTAGCTGTGTGCATGTATGAATCATACCAAATAAAACACTTTGTATTCCATGCAAAATTTTTATTTTGCATGGAATACAAAGTGTTTCATTTGGTATATCTAAACAAGGTTCATCCAACCTTTCTGTCGCTAAACATTTTAAAGTCAATGATAAAGCAAATGTCATCCCTTTACCCTAAAGACCAACTAGTAAACTTTAAAAATCTACACAGTTTTCACAAGTTCTTAGGTATTCAACTTACCTTTAACAAAGAGAGAATAATCTTCTTGATTCACTACCCTTTGTTGGACCCTGTCCAATTTCAGTATTTCTTTGTGTATCCAGTTCCTATTCAAAACAGAATCATACCACCTCCTAAACCCTACCTAGTCCTCAAGGCAAAAATGAAGACATACCAATATGAAGAGGAACCATGCGAGAAGATAGAATACACCCACTATTGCAAAAACCACCTAAAACTTAATGAAGATTGTGTTGTAAATATAGTTATCACAAACAGAGCCACCAACTGTAGCACTATACCAGTACAGTTTGATGCGCAAAAAACCAATCAAATCACACCCCAAAACGTTTTGCTGACCACTCCTATCACTACGCATATCACAGAAGTGTGCCAGAATGAGAAACACAGTGAGCTACTTCCTGGAAGCTACCTCATTTTCATTCCAGAAAAATGCGATGTAACTATTGGCATTGAAACGTTTTATGCAACTGAAACTACCCTTCTACCAGCCAAAGTCATCCAACTTCGGACCTTAAATATGTCAGACCCCAGCAATATCCAATTTCAATAAAACTTAAATCAATGGACCTGCAAGAAATTAAGCACATAACCTCCATTGTCAATAACCAGAACAAACTTTTTCTTCCCGAAGCGGATCAAACCAACCATTATCCATGGGTGTGGGTTATCATGTTCATTTCTGTTATTATTTGCATAATAACATATTTTGGAGTATGCTGTTGTTACAAACTCAGCTACCCCTACCCACTTATATACAGAAAGAAGACGATGGAAGAAGACGAAAGACCTACTCATGAGAATCCCTCATAGGTCTTTTCCTAGGCGGGAGGAGTTACGTGGTGCCTCAATCCGTCCCTGGAATCCAAATCACCTGGGAAGATAAAGTTCGGTTAACGCGTACAATGCTATTTCCCGGTACTTATCTCTTTCAATGACTGAAGTGATAACATTAATAAAAATGCTGATTCCTATTTTTAATAAACATTATCTTTAGACAATTTGATTACTATAATTTTACTCCTAAATCATCTGTTGGGAAAATGTCTTATAAGCATTAATATAGGAACTTATCTTTTAGACCATATTTAATCTCATGCTGATATTATAATTATTAACTTTTTATCAATATTAAATAATATAAATACGTTAGAAAATAGGATAATAATATACAGTGAATTGCTAAACATCTTAATGTTAGTTTGCGAATCTGTATTCTTGTGTCAATAGATTCGCATTAGAGAACCTGCCTAGTTTTATTGGCAGTCTATTACCAAGTATAATTTAAGTATTTTAATTAAGTTTCTCATATTTGGAAACACAATTTAATCAACAACGTAACTGATATCCGGAAAAAACCGAAATATTGAAAAATAATTTTATTTTTTTCTTAGCTTATTTAAAAACGGATTTCAAATTGAATTACACTTTTGCATTGCCACTTTTTCCGCTCTATCAAATGGTGGTATCCAATTTGGAATCCGCCGTTTCATCTTCAAGGGATCGTCATTAATTTTCTTTTTTCAAATACGAAGTTTTATTATTATTATTATTATGGTTTTCAGTATTAGACGAGATTCAAAATCCGATGAGACTACTGAGTCTTTTTGTATCACAGACTGTTATAAGCATTGTCAATTGTCTATCACACATTAATATCACAGTTATTTTGTTATACCATTCCAAGATAGATGATTATCACAGATATTGAGCCTTAATAAATTATGCTGAGTAATGGATAAAAGTGTTGTTCTAGTTGTTCATTTCCTGGTCTAGCCTGTTTTTAAATTGGTTTTTAGATATAGAATTTATAGTGCTGTCACTCAGCCTATTCCAATGATATACAACTCTATTTGATAGGAAGTTTCTTCTTAGCAATTTGTTGTATTTCTCCTTTGAGAGCTTATGGCCATGACCTCGTAGATGTATATTGAGAGTGTATATGTCTACTAAATTGCTGGAATAGTGACCGTTAAGAATTTTAAACGTTTCGACAAGATCTTCCCTTGTTCTTCGTTCTTTTAGTGTAGTAAGACTAAGTTTGTTTAGTCTTATCTCATATGGCATGTTTTTAAATTCTATTGGCAGTTTAGTGATGCGTCTTTGTACTCTTTCAATTTGTTCAATGTCTTTTACCTAATAGGGGACTCCATACTGACTGCGCATATTCAAGTTTAGGTCTCACATAGGTTTTGTATAGCTTAACTATCATTTATTTTGAAAGGTCTTTAAATTATTTTTGAATTAAATATATCATGGTATTCCCTTTTTTACACTTTCTTCATATTTGAGTTTCCCATTTCAAGTCCGAAGTGATGATTATACCTAGATCTTTTTGTTGTGTGACTGGTGTTATTGGTGTCAGTTGGAAAAGATAATAATACTTAGGGTTTGCAGAACCGTACTTTTGGAGTCATTTAGTATCATCTTCCAATTTTGGGTCCATGTTTTAATTTTATTTAAGTCATTCTGCAGATCCACATGTTGGAGAAGAGGGTTGCATATATGTTACCGTCGTCAGCAAAGGATTCATTTTTTATCCTGAGCCCCTGATAAAGATCACTTAGGTAAGTGATAAAAAGCAGAGGTCCCAAGACAGTGGCATCTTCCAATTTTGTGTCCATATTTTAATTTTATTTAAGTCATTCTGCAGATCCACATGTTGGAGAAGAGGGTTGCAGTATATGTTACCGTCGTCAGCAAAGGATTATTTTTTTATCCTGAGCCCCTGATAAAAATCACTTAGGTAAGTGATGAAAAGCAGAGGTCCCAAGTCAGACGCCTGCGGAACGCCACTGTGTACTGGATACTCTTTCGACAACGCAACACCTACTCTCACCTGAAATACACGTTCAGAAAGAAAACATGTCCCTATCGACTGCAAGAGATTTCCTCTAATGCCAAAATGATCAATCTTGTATGCGATGCACTCAGTAGGAATCTTGTCAAAAGCCTTTTCAAAATCCAGGTAAGTGACATCAACTAGCTCATGGTCGTCATCTGCTATAATAGCCCATTCATTTAGTCTAGTTATCAAGTTGGTAAAAGTTGATCTTCCGGGCAGAAAACCATGCTGTTGAGGTGGAATAACATGTGTTTCGAAAAGAAAATCGGTAAGTTCTTTCGCAATGATTTTTCCATGCATTTGCAATGAGTGCTGGTTAGACTTATTGGCCTGTAATTTTTTGCCAGTTGTTTGTTTCCTTTCCTATGCCGGAAAATCATCGGTTGTCATCTCTGCAAGTGGCTCCTTCAGTGTTTGAACACAATTTTTGAGAAAAACTGCGGGAATTTCATCAAGACCAGGAGGAATTTGGTTTGAGTGACTTTATAGCGTTTTCAACTTTTTCCGGTGTAAAATGAATATTATTTAATTCTTTTTCAGCATATCAATCCAAAGGAAGAGTTGGTCTGACATCACTTGCACCCAGTCTTGTATAGGCACTCTGAAGTTTCGGTGCAAAACATTCAGCAATTTCTATGTCTGTGTCAAACGGTGTTTGTGTTTCATCATTATCAATATTAAAGGTTGAATGTTTTGAATTGAAACTACGACTCATATAGGTATGGAATTGTTTGGTGTTCTCGAGCAGATTGTGTTCATAGTTTCTACGAGCTCTTATTATACATATTTTGGTTATGTTATTTTGATGTTGATATATGTAATAATTTTCTTCACTTTTTTGTTTTTGGTATTTGTCCCAGAAATCAATTTCCTTTGAAAACTTCATTTGTGAGCTATGGTTTTTGAGTGTTGACCTTTTGTGGCTCATTTGGTATATGCCTATTTATTGTTATATCTACTGCTTCAAGGAAATCAGACTAGGTTAGATATTTGATTTAACTGATCTTGGAAAGTTTCATTGACAGCCTTGTAATAAGCTTTCCAAAATAGCCGTTTTAAAATGTTTTAAAGGCTGGTTTTGGAATTATTTGAAGTTGTGTTTTTGCTGTTACTACAATGTGACACTTTTTCTCAAAGGTGCATATTGTAGGACATCAAAGATTCGCTTTTCACTCACCATAAGTTGGTCTAATAGTGAGATTTGGTTGTTTCGTATTCTAGTTGGGAAAGTGACTAGTTGATGACCTCTATATGTTTTGTAGCTTTCCAGGAAGTCAAAAGTGCACTGATTGTTTGGGTGGATCTCCAGAGTATCCCAATTAATTTCTGGATAGTTAAAGTCTCCCATGATATAAACCGGTTCGTTTAGTGATATAGCTTTTTTTATTACTACAGGCCCTGTTGTATAAAATTGTTGGCTATAATAGTTTTTTATAAATACACAGATACACCCACCATCCGATCCTTGCGGAACAACGAAAAGCGGGGTGTGTGAATAAGACTATCTGGCATTTGACCAGTAAGCCATGTTTCAGTTATTAAAATAATTGATGCATTGTTGTTTTGAATGCTAATTTTTCATCTGTCTTGTTTGTCATGGAACATAAATTGCTTGCTTGAACATTTTCCTGCCTTTTGAAGAGCTTTCTTAAGATTAGCATCTGGTTCACTCTGCTGTACTCTCTGCAAGCCCGAAGATCAGAACATTGGTTGCTCGCCTTTCATGTTCTGCCATTTCACAGAGTGTCGCATGTCGGTTCAATCGATGCATTTTCCTTTAATGCGGTGTAAGTAGGTACTTTTGGCGTCGATATTTGAGCACTCACTTCTGTGGTAAGTTTCTCCATTTGTATTTTCAGGTCTGCGGTGGTAGCGACCACCTGGGCATAAGACGGTGCATTTTTATTGAAGGCTTCCTTCAGTTCTCGAGTTTCCATCTCCAGACCATCAATTCTCCTGCTGGTACTTGGAACATCTTTCACAGTGGAATTTATCAACTCAAGACAGTCCAGGCAGAAAAATTTCAGCCAGTTTCTAGTTGAGCACATTACCCGTATCTCATTTGCTCCAAAGCGGTTGCAGTTTCAACAAAACACTTTTTTGCACAGATATCATGCACACCCGAACAGTTCTTTTATTTATTTACTTTTAGTGGTGTCTATAAAGCAGCATTGTTCATTCCATTTCGGGCAATTTAGAGGATTCATACTGTTTATTTTAGTTTGTAAGGTTAGGATTTCAATTTTAGTATATTTAAAGAATTTCCGCACTACTAGGAGCAGCTGTTTGTTTTTTTAACATAGATAATGTTTTAAGAAGTCTGTTAAAATACAAGGAGACGCTTTTTAAGAATATTAGGGTGTGGAAATTTGTGAATTTAGTGAAAAATAAACACATTGGCACATTTAGGTTAGTTTAATTTTTTTTTCGTTTTTCAGATGTTATTGGCGTTATAAATATGAATATGTATTTTTAATTTATTTTTATGTTTTCGAAATTTTATTTTTATTTTTTTTAATTATTTATTTTGCTTTGGGGTAAAAAACAAATGAACCTGTTTATTTAATTTTACTATGTTTTATTTTTATTTAAATTAAAGGTTCTAATTTACCACTTAACACAAAAAATACAATAAAATATTTTTATAGAATGTAAAAATTTCAAAAGTAGCAAACTATTTAAAATTACGCCAAAGCAAAATAAGTAATTTAAAAAATAAAATTAAATTAAAATAAAAAAAGATAATAATAAAAAAAATAAACACATATTCATATTAATAACGCCAATATCACCTAAAAAATTATACAAATAAATAAATTTTGTATTTAAAAAAAGGAAGTAGATGACCCCTTAATTTTTTATTTATCCCACAACCCCACAAGAGGTAGAAAAAAACATAGGCATAGTATGTCAGAAAAACTCTTCTGGTTTAGACAATATTCCAAGTTTGTACAGCTAATAAAAACTTAATAGCACCCATTCTATCATACTTAATTAATTTAAGTTTTTCACAAGGCAAATATCCATCTGCTCTCAAAAACTCAAAAATTACTCCTATATATAAAAATAAGGGTGATCGGCAAAAAGTAGAATACTACCGGCCTATTGCACTTCAAAGTCATTTTGCTAAAATATATGAGAAATGTTTTAACACTAGATTAGACACATACCTAGAAAAATATTCTTTAATATCAAAATATCAAAATGGCTTTAGCACCGATTCTGCTTTGCCCTAATGCCCTAAACCACGTTTATGAATCGTTAAATGATCGTCACTCAATTTTAGGTTTATTTTTTGACATGAGCCGAGCTTTTGACACCGTAAGTCACAACCTGCTGCTCAAGAAAGTAGAACACTTAGGTATTAGAGGCACAGCGAATGACTGGGTGGTAAAATCATATCTCTTTAAGAGGACACAGCGGGTTGAAATCGACGGGGTAAGATCGGACCTGCAAACGGTGGCTCGAGGTATTCCGCAAGGATCTTGCCTATCGCCGACATTATTCAATTGTTTTATAAATGATTTACCAGGTGACCGTAATCCAAATATTCATTTTACTCTATATGCAGACGATACAAATATTTTAGTGTCTGCAAAATGTAGATCCGATCTTCCTCAACATAGTGCTTCTGATGTCAAACATGTAAGCACTTGGTGTAGAAAAAACGGCATTAAACTTAATGGAAGTAAATCTATTATAATGGAAATTATGACAAAAAATGCTTCAACAGACTCGAACCTCTTGGTACGAGTAGATGGAAAGTCCATTGAAAGCACAGACGCAACCAAGTTCTTGGGTATTTACATGGATAAGAAATTGACTTGGAATGAGCACGTAGACTCTATCTTGCATAAACTCGGCTCATGCTCTTATCTTATACTAAATATAAGAGACACAGTTTCCATGGATGTTTTAAAACTCTTATACTTCGGGTTATTCCAATCGGTAATGGCATATGGCATAGTTCACTGGGGATTAGCAACAGACACTAATCGAATTTTTATTGCTCAAAAAAGAGCAATACGCTATATGTGCCGAATCAAGGCCCGCGAATCATGTAGAAACTTGTTTAAGAATTTACAAATATTAACTTTTTCATCTTTGTATTTATATTCGTTATTGGTATTTACCAAAAGAAATATTGAAGCAAATAAAAAAAGGTGTGAAATTCACAGACACAATACCCGAACAAAGAATTCTCTTGATCTTCCATTTTCCAGACTTAAATTAGGTCAACAAAACCCAAGATACATCGGAATCAAGGTATACAATAGAGCTCTGACTCATTATAAATGCTTCGAAGAATCAGACAATTTGATACAGTTTAAAACAAAAATTAAATCTTTTTTTATAAAGAAGTGCTTCTACAATACCATCTATTATGGACCTTTATGTTTGTTTGTAATATAATGGCTATTATGAGATTTTTATATACTCTTATTGTTGTATTAAATGTAAACATATCGTATGTATTAGTATTACTTTGACATTATGTGTGTTAGTCTTGACGTGCTTATAATATTGTAATCTAAGTGTGAGATTGTATTATTCAAAAGCGAAATAAAACTTAACTTAACTTAACTTAACTTAACTTGAAGATGAAACGTCGGATTCCAAACTGGATACGACCATTGGAAAGAACGGAAAAAGTGGCAATGCAAAAGTGCAATCCAATTTGAAATTCGTTTTTAAATAAGCTCAGGAAAAAAAATAAAACGATTTTTCAATATTTCGGTTTTTTCCGGATAACTCCGGAAGTACTCGGAATTTTAACACTTTCTAAACGGCATTTTGTTAGTCTCCTAAGTGCTCAATTTTGCCTTAATTTGACCGGCACTGTATCTTTTACGGTTTTCGAGTTCCTCATACATAGACTCGAATTCGAGCCACCCCGTACTTATGAACAAGGTCACGTTAACAAAAATTTAAAGGCTACATTAAACCCATCCGAACCGTACTAGAAACATACCATTATCGATTTAAACCACCCCAAATGTTTGGGGTTGTATGCAACTTGCAGCATTTACTGTAGCAGCCTAACAAAATTACGTACCGGGTGGTCAGTTAAGAAGGGCACTCGGCCATATCTCGAAAAATAATTATCGTAAAGACTTGCGGTAAAAAATTTTGTAACTAAAATGGCCAAGAGAAAACGCTGGAAATTATTTGTAAGTTTCTAAAATGGCGGCCAGGTGGCGTACGCGCTATCTGGAATTTGAAAAGTTGTTTTGTTCCAAATTTTCACTAATTAAGAATACTTGAAATGCAGCTAGTTTTAAGGCTGAGACAAATTTGATTCTTTTCTGTTAATAACTTTTTGCTCTATCTATTCAAATAAAGTGGTAGGCGATGTTCAAATGTTTTTCCAAACAAATGTCTATAACTTCAAAACGTCTCAACGGATTTCAACAAACTTAGTGTCGTTGAAAAGAGCTTTTCTTAAGCTATCAGTTGCTCTATGAACAAGCTGATTGCGATTGCTTACGATGTCGTTAGAGGGCATTTTCTGACATAACCACAAATAAGACAGATTTTCTCAAAAATTTTAAACGCAACGATATTACTTTTTTTACAGCTAAAGATAGCCAAATGAGATCTTAACACGTCAGTGAAAACCGCATCTCAATATCTCTTTCCTAATCTAAATTATAAATAAAAGTAATTTAAAATACGAAAAAAAAATCCTATTTCAGGGAATGCTTCGGTATATATGTATATATGTATATATTTTAATTCCTAATTATAGTTGTTTTACCACAATACATATTATTTTACTGCTAAAATGCCAACCTGATAAGAAAAATAGTGTTTAAGGTTGTTTTGTTATTATTTATCGTGGTCGCTAAAAAAATTAAACTCCGTATATTTAAAGGTTTCTAACATATTATATTGTTGCTTTCTCTCAAATGTTCGAAATGACGGCCATCTTGTTCAATGCAGGACTGGATTTTTTGTTGTGTCGTCAGACTCGTCAGCACGCTTGCTTCGATTTTAGCCACTGAGATGCTACGAACGGCATTTGTGATCCGTTGAATCATATCTTCCCTTGTTGTGGGTCGGGTTACATAGACCAGATCTTTTAGTCGCCCCCATAAATAAAAGTCTAAACAAGTTAGGTCCGGAGACCTTGATGGCCATGAAAATAAACTTCCTATCCATTTTTCCAGAAAAGTCTTATTTAAGAAATCGCGAACTCTCGCTGTGTAATGAGCTGGGCACCCATCATGCTGAAACCAGATATTACGACGAGTTTCGAGGGGGACATTTTCCAAAAGGACTGGAAGTTCATTCCCTAGGAAATTTATGTAGGTGTCTCCATTAAGTCGTACATTGAAAATCCAAGGGCCAACAATTTTACCGCCTATAATCCCGCACCAAACGTTTACAGACCAACGACCTTGGTTTTGAATCTGCTGCATCCAGTTGGGATTTGTGTGTGACCAATAGTGCATATTGTGTCTGTTTACGCTCCCATCGCTACGAAATGTGGCCTCATCTGTCTATAAAATTCGTAAAAGAATCTCAGGATCCTCTTGAATCATATTCCATAGCCAGTGGCAATAATCTAATCTAAGGTCGAAATCGTTGTTCGTTAATTCCTGGTGTAACGTAATGTGATATGGATGTAACCTGCAAGAAAAACATAATTCTTTTACAACCGTTATTTGTAAAAAAGTGTCACTTTATGCTCCTGTTTTATAAAATATTATTAAACTAACCAGATTTTATCGATATAATGTCGAACTTATCTAAAAACCAATGAATGAAGCTTCTGCAATCTTACCGGTAATTACTTACTTGTTTTCCCTCAGAATACTTAGAACAGTAGTTCGAGTTATTCTCAACTCCCTTGCAATTGCCCTGTTACTTATATGAGGCTCAAATTGCAAATATGCCAAGACATTTATAATATTTTCTTCAGTTCGTGCTCTTCTCCTTCTTCTATATATAGGACGATGAATGCTTCCTGTTGTTCGAAAGCGATTAATGATTTTAAGAAAAACCTCGACAGCCGGATGACTCCTTTCAGGATACTCCACCGCATAGTCTCTAGCGGCAACCGTTGCATTGAAAATAAGTACGAAACATATCAAACACTTCTGCAGGCATACTTCTTTACGAATAAAAACACCAAAATATGTCATACACTATAAATAGCTGCAATCTTAATATGATTGACAACTAGGCAACAACATTATAATGATTGCTGCTTTGTTTTCCAAAGCATATTTGATTTTTCAAAAAAGTTATAATTTTGTGTGGACGGAAAAGCAAATCAAACGTAATGAATGGATATTAATTACTATTCAAATCTTTAATATAATTTTAGTATTTTAACAGTAAAATAATATATATTGTGGTAAAACAACTATAATTAGGAATTAAAAACGACATATATAGCGAAACATTCCCTGAAATATGATTTTTTTTTCGTATTTTAAATTACTTTTATTTATAATTTAGATTAGAAAAGAGATATTGAGATGCGGTTTTCACTGACGTGTTAAGCTCTCATTTGGCTATCTTTAGCTGCAAAAAAAGTGATATCATTGCATTTAAAATTTTTGAGAAAATCTGTCTTATTTGTGGTTATGTCAGAAAACGCCGTTTAGCGGCAACGTTAGCAATCGCAATCAACTTATTCATAGAGCATCTGATAGCTTAAGAAAAGCTCTTTTCAACGACACTCAGTTTGTTGAAATCCGTTGAGCCGTTTTGAAGTTATAGACATTTGTTTGGAAACACATTTGAACATCGCCTACCATTTTATTTGAATAGATAGAGAAAAAAAGTTATTAACAAAAACGAATCAAATTTGTCTCAGCCTTAAAACTAGCTGCATTTCAAGTATTTTTAATTGGTGAAAATTTGGAAAAAAACAACTTTTCAAATTCCAGATAGCGCGTACGCCACCTGGCGGCCATTTTAGAAACTTACAAATAATTTCCAGCGTTTTCTCTTGGCCACTCTAGTTACATAATTTTTTACCGCAAGTCTTTACGATAATTACTTTTCGAGATATGGCCGAGTGCCCTTCTTAACTGACCCCCCGGTACATTGAAGGCGGCTTGCAACTTTTAATTTAGCATTATTAATAGGTCATCAAGCATTAAACAATAAATGAGTAAATATATTAACTAAGTAATCATAATTTATTATTCCTCACGCGAACTAATACTAGCACAAAATACATGTTGAGGTTTATATCAACGCGTGCAAGCAAACAGACAGTCTCATTTAAATGAATATTTTATATAGCATATTGTTTAAATCTCTCGCTTATATGAAAGTATGATGTTCATTAAAAATATACGGAGGACTTTTAACCTTTATGATAGTTTAAATATCTGGTTTACTTCCATATTATTTCGATAAGATTCGCCCGCACATCCCTACAATCGTTATTGCGATATTCCTTCCAAATGGAAGAAGAGAAGGAGCAGTAATTATACCCTCTATAACTTAAATAGAGTAGTCTAATTGTGCTCTACTACTATTCATTAGCACGTGTGGTCTGTATTCATTATTTTAATTTTGATGAATATTTTAGGGATATACGGGGAACGTCTCTATTACGAGTTCGTTCCAATTTAGGATTTCACTTCAAAAGTTTCAGTAAAAGCATTAATTAAATGAATTGTGTAATATTCTTTATATTAAAACAGACGACAACAATACAAACAAACAACTTTTCTTTTATTTAAGATATGATAAATATTTTGTTCATCTTGCATTTTGATATAGTACACCGATTTTTTAAGTCATTCTCTTTGGTCGGTATAAACAATTAATTCTTAAATCATTTATGAGTTTTATGACCACAAAGGTGAGGGTGGTAATTAACTTTATAATTAACTACTGTAATTAGTGCACTGTATCAAAATAGGATGGTGGGGGTTTCATTGAAAAGGTGTGAATTGAAAGATGCTTTTTACGATTAATAACGATTTCCTTGACGGAGTGACATCCTACTTTCCAGATATTGTTGCATATAAAGGAATCTATTCTACCAACAATCCAGGTTTAGCCTAAGGAGTAACTGAAATACAATGGTTTAAATGCACAAATTTGCTGTTTACCTGGGGTAAAATAAATTTATTCGGAGTTTAATTAGTGCTCATTTATACTACGAACATACAGGGTGTTATCACCAAACTATACGGTGACAAAGGATAAGTTAATACACATGTTGGGGTGTTTCCCTAACACTCTTGTTAACAAACATTTATAGACTACATCGGAAATAGTCCAAAAGACATTAGAAACTTACAAGATGAAATACCTGAGCATCTTTTTAAGACTGGTACATCCTATTTTAAGTCATTAGGGCTGTATTCATTTTGGAAGTTCTTTATTTAGCATTAATTAAGTAATTAATACGCATGGAACAAAATATTTAACAAGCCTTAATTTACAGTTAAACAAAGATTAACTAAATATTATTCAATAAAAGAATAAGCATTATTCAATTATGCAATGCTTATCCAAGTAATTGCCAATAGTTATCCGATAATGCAAGAATTAATTTACATTAAATATGATTAATATATACAATGATTTCTAACTACTTTCAAGCATTCATCCTTTCATACATAAACTAAATACTGTATGTACAGGGTGGTCCGTTTAAGAGGGGCCTATACCTTATCTCGAAAACTACGGGGGTTGGAAAAAAAATTTAAATACAAAAGTTGTTCCTAGTAAAATGATCTTTATTTTTTTTTGTATTGTTTTAATCGTCACTTTTTTATATACAGGATAGTCAAAGAAAGTTACACTTTTTTAAATGAAACACCCTATATTTTATTAAATTTTTGGATTCTACTTAAAATTCTAAGCATATTTGATATATGATGTTATACCTTTAGAGTTAGTAGTTTCACAGCTATAAACAGTTGAAAATCGGTACTTTGGCTATTTTTCACCTTGGTAGCAGGAGGACCATTAAAGATGGAGTAAAATGAATTCCACATTCCTATCTTAACTTTCCAAGAGCTATCTGATGGTGCTAACTGATGGTACCTACAGAGGTACCAGATTTGGTACCCATGGTACCACCTGCCAATTGATACCGTCAAATAGCTCTTGAAAAGTTAAGATAGGAATGTGAAGTTAATTTTACTCCATCTCTAATGGTCTTCTTGCTACCAAGGTGAAAAGTAGTCAAAGTACCGATTTTCAACTGTTTATATCTGTGAAACTACTAACTCTAGAGGTATAACACCATACATTAAATATGCTTAGAATTTTAAGTAGAATCCAAAAATGTAATAAAATATAGGGTGTTTCATTTAAAAAGTGTAACTTTCTTTGACCATCCTGTATATAAAAAAGTGACGATTAAAACAATACAAAAAAAATAAAGATCATTTTACTAGGAACAACTTTTGTATTTAAATTTTTTTTCCAACCCTCGCAGTTTTCGAGATAAGGTATAGGCCCCTCTTAAACGGGCCACCCTGTACATGAGGTTAACTATTATTAAATGTCTAACAAAACTCCTTAAATATTTAACGAGAACTTCTTTCTTTACTGAATTTAATCAACTTTATTTCAACTAACTGCTTTCTCGTTCACACTAAATACCTTGTTACTTTGATTTTGCAATTATCTCAACTTAACCTCACCAGGGATGTAAGCAAGACTTCGAACATATGATTCGAATCTCGAGTACAGGAATAGATTTGTCTACTACAAATTTCCAACCGCCATTTTATCTTCTTCTATCTTCAACAGGAGAGATGCTACGAGTTGTATTATTTCGATAAAATGCGTTAAATCGCCCAAAGAGTCCTTAATTGAGTGTTGAAAAACGGGAACACAGAGTACAGCAGATATTTTCTAAGTATCTGTGCAAACAAAGGAGAAAACTACTAAATATCTTGGCGTCAAACAGGGATACGACTAAGTAGATGTTCTTGGCGCCAAATTCAAGCAGAGCCATGACTGGACCGTTGCTTTATGAGTGAGTGTTTGTAAGGCACTAAAATCATATTTTTACTATCGGCGCGGACAGGTAGAACAAAGCTGAAAATTGCGTAGACGCTGGTGCATGTGAGAGGGTAGAAACATGTTCTTTCTTTATTTGACCTACTGTTGTTTACACAGCATTGACGGAGACAAAGATATATTATATTTAGAACGATTAATAACGATTTCCTTGACGGAGTAATATCCTGCTTTCCAGATATTGTTGCATATAAAGGAATCTATTCTACCAACAATCCAGGTTTAGCCTAAGGAGTAACTGAAATACAATGCTTTAAATGCACAAATTTGCTGTTTACCTGGGGTAAAATAAATTTATTCGGAGTTTAATTATTGCTCATTCATACTACGAACATACAGGGTGTTATCACCAAACTATACGGTGACAAAGGATAAGTTAATACACATGTTGGGGCGTTTCCCAAACACTCTTGTTAACAAACATTTATAGACTACATCGGAAATAGTCCAAAAGACATTAGAAACTTACAAGATGAAATACCTGAGCATCTTTTTGAGACTGGTACATTCTATTTTAAGTCATTAGGGCTGTATTCATTTTGGAAGTTCTTTATTTAGCATTAATTAAGTAATTAATACGCATGGAACAAAATATTTAACAAGCCTTAATTTTCAGTTAAACAAAGATTACCTAACTATTATTCAATAAAAGAATAAGCATTATTCAATTATGCAATGCTTATCCAAGTAATTGCCAATAGTTATCCGACTACTTAGCCATGATTATTTGAAGGTTAATGTAATACTATTAATACAAAAGCCTATCTTTTCGAACCTGATAAATAATATTCGCATAAAAAAAATTAAAAACTAGTAAACGAAAAATCAATAATGATTTGGCAAGAATTAATTTAAAATTGACAATGAATCGGCAACCATTATTCAAGGAAAATTCATTAAAAAAGTTAATTTAATATTTATTAATTAAAAATGCTGCAAGCGTTTAAATCATACCTTGTCTTCTGGTATAATGAATACACAATAAGATATATTCGACATAAATAATAATTCATTA
This sequence comes from Pissodes strobi, assembly GCA_016904865.1. NCBI lineage: Eukaryota > Metazoa > Arthropoda > Insecta > Coleoptera > Curculionidae > Pissodes > Pissodes strobi. The sequence continues at coordinate 696,350 of MU181938.1, read as the reverse complement.
ATTAAATATTAAACAAGGATTAACTTACTCAATAACTCGGTGCACATTATTCAATATCTCAGTGACTATACAATTAACTTCCAATAATTACCCAGTTACTCCCATAATTATGCAAACGTAATTTGGTATGCTTAATTAACACGTGCAAGAAACTTTTAAATCCTGGCTTATTGCAACTGGGATAATAGATACATAATCATATATATATTCGACCCAAATGACAAATCATTAATTAATTATTAATAAAACATTATAAGTATTAAGCAAGCATCAATAATTCAAATTAAGCAATATTTATTAATTATTATTCAATATTTAGATGAATATTGTTCAATGATCCAATGATTATCTAACTAATCGCTAATAATTACCCAATTAATAATTTGATTGTTCAACTGTTAATTTAGTAGTATTAATAATAATATGCAGCGAACTCTTAAACCCAAGCTTATTGAGTTCGGTGTAATATATTCACAATAGCATATATTCTGCCCAAAAAACAACTACTCGTTGATAAAAATTTTAACAGTAATTTCATATATATTTATTAAACTATGCAGGGAGTTTATAAGAGTTTCATCTGGTATAATTAATACATAATATTATACATTCGGCTCAAAAGAAAAATCACTTATTAATTAATAATTAGGTATTAGGTAAGGAATAACTTATCATTATTCAATAATGGGATATATAAGCAGTATTCAATAAGCCAATGCCTCTCCACATAATCCCCAATAATTACCCAACCGTTCCCATAATTATTCGAACTTTAATTTAATCAATCAATCAAAAATCAGGCATTAAACAATTAACTTAAATTAAACGATAATTTACTAATTATTATGAAAAAATCATATTTAATTTAAAGGAACAACTAAACATTATTAAATAATTAGACGAGAATCATCTAGGTAATCGTCAATAATTACATAAATATCCTCGATAAAATTTTTAATGATAATTTAACATTTATTAGTTGAAATATGCAGGTACCTTTTAAATTATACGCATTTTTAAAATCATTAATTAATTAATAAAAAAGTATTCAATAATTATTAACTTATTTAATAATTGAATGAGCATTATGTAATGTGCAATGACTATTAAGCCCCATTAATTATCCAACTACTCCCATAATTATTATTCGAACGTTCATTTAATATCATTACCTAGCAGATGCAGGAAACTTTCTAACCTTAATTTATTGTATCTAGTGTAACAGATACACAATAGCATATCTTCGACTCAATTAAGAATTCATTATGTAATTATTAATGAAACATTAAACAATATTTGAGCAAGCATTAATATAAATTAAACAATAATTCACTAACTATTATTCAATAAGTAGATGGGCATTATTCAATGATTCACTGATTATCCAACTAGTCGCCAATGATTACACAACTTCTCATTAATAGTTGATCAAATGTTAATTGAGTATTACTAATTAATTACTATATGCTTTTTTAAACCATAGCCAAATGAATCCAGTATAATAAATACAGTAGTAGTATACATTCGCCCAAAAAAATTATTAATAAATGAATGATCAAACACAAAACAAATATTTTGCAAGAATTAATTGTAAATTTATCATTGATTAACTAGTCATTATTCAATAATTGGGAAGCATTAATCAATGATCCAATGATTATCCAAGTAATTGTCAATAATAATTAGACAACTACCTGCCAATGCAAATTCGAGCATTAATTTAATACTTATTCATTAAAATATGCAAAGATCTTTTAAATCATACCTTGTTTTACTTGGCAAAATGATTATACAATAGTATATATCCGGCCCAAATACCAAATCGTTAATAAAATAATAATCAAGAATTAAAGAATGATTGAGTAAACATTAATTTAGATCAAAAATTATTTACTAATTGTTATTCAATAATCAGATGAGCATTACTTAATGATTATCTAACTAATCGCCAATAATAAAATTAGTATCCAACTACTCACCAATGATTGTTCAAATGTTAATTTAGTATTTTTAATTATAATTTGCAATGTACTTTTAAGCTTTAACTTATTGAAGCTTTCTTAATATATTCGTAATAGTAGATATTTCCCTCAAAAAAACAAATAATAAGAAAATGAATGATCATGCATTAAATAAAGATTGGCAATTCGACCTTTGATTTAATATTTATTCATTAAACTTTGCAGGAAGATTTTAAATCATACCTTATTTGTCTAGTATCTAATCGGTCCAAATAACATGTCATTAATTAATTAATAATTAAGTATTAAACAATGATTAACTAATCATTATTCAATAATGGGATGAGCATTATGCAATGACCCAATGACTATCCAAGTAATCCCCAATAATTACGCAACTGCTCCCATAATTATTCGAACGTTATTTTAGTGTAATTTATTGACATACGCAAGAAATTTTTTTCAAGTGATCGCCAATGATTGCATAAATACCCGCCGATGAAAATTCAAATGGTAATTTATTCGTTAAAACGTGCAGGGGCCTTTAAAATAATATTCGTTTTTCTGGTAAAATGAATACACAAAAATATGAATAAATAATTAATTATAATAATTAGAGTAATTATTAACTTATTCAATAATTAGATGAGCATTATTCAATATTCAGTGACTAGCCAAGTAAATGCCCAATGATTATCCACGTTCTTTCATAATTATTACTCGAGCGTTAGTTTAATATGATTAATTAACACATGCAGGAAACTTTTAACTCAATAGCGTATATTCGACTCAATTAGCATCTTATTAATTAATTATTAATCAAGCATTAAACGATGATTGGGCAAGCACTAATTTAAATTAAAATAATAGTTTACTACTTATCATTCAATAATTAAATGAGCAATTCTATGATTCAGTGATTATCTAACTAATCTCCAACAATTAAACAATTTCTCACTAATGATTGTTCAAACGTTAATTTGATAATACTGTGTACTGTATGCAGCGGACTTTTAAACCCCAGCATATTAAATCCGGTATCATACATACACAGTAGTATATATTCGCCCCCAAAAAATGATTAACCAATGAACGGTCAAACATTAAACAGAGATTTTGTAAGAATTAATCTTAGCATTGATTAACCAATCATTATTCAATAATTGCAGAATATTAGTTAATGATCCAATGATTATCCAAGTAATCGCCAATAATCACACCACTATCTGCCGATGTAAATTCGACGGTTAATTTAATCCTTATTCATTAAAATATGCAGAGCTTTGGAATCATATCTTGTTAAGTAGTAGTTTAAGGTATAATATATTCACAATAGTATATATTCGCCCCAAAAAAATAAATAATTGGTAAATGAATGATCAAGCATTACACAATAATGTGACAAGCATTAATTTAAAATAAGGCAATGACTAATTAATAATTATTTAATAAATGCACATATTCGCTGATGAAAATTCGAACATATTTATTCATTAAAATGTTTAGGCAGCTTTTAAATCATACCTTGTTTTATTTGGTGAAATGAATACATCATAGAATATATTCAGTCCAAATAACAAATTATTAACTATTAAATAATTGGGTTTTAAATAATGAATTATATGCGTGTTATTCAATGATTCAATAATTATCCAGGTAATTCCCAATAATCCTCGCTAATTTAGTATGATTAATTAACATATACAGGAAACGATATAATAAATACTCGATACTTTTCATATATGCCTCAACTAATAAATCATTAATAAATAAATAGGCAAACATCAAAAATATACTAATCATGAACTAATTTAAATTAAACAATGACTAGCTAAATATTATTCAATACTAAAATGAGCATTATTCAATGATCAATCAATTTAATCAACTCTATTTCAACTAACTGCTTTCTCGTTCACACTAAATACCTTGTCACTTTGCTTCTGCAATTTTATCAACTTTTCTCAGGGATGTAAGACTTCGAACATTTGATTCGAATCTCGAATACAGGAATAGATTTGTCTACTACAAATTTCCAACCGCCATTTTACCTTCTTCTATCTTCAACAGGAGATGCGTTAAAACGCCCAAAGAGTCCTTAATTCAGTGTTGAAAAAAAGGAAACACAGAGCATAGCAGATACTTTCTTAATATCTGTGCAGACAAAGGAGAAAACTACTAAATATCTTGGCGTCAAACAGGGCTACGACTGGGTAGATGTTCTTGGCGCCAAATTCAAGCAGAGCGATGACTGGACCATTGCGTTGCTACACAGGTGAGTGTTTGTAAGGCACTAAAGTCTAATTTTTCCTACCGGCGCGGAGAGGGAGGACAGAGCGGAAAATTGCACGGACGCGGATACATTTGAGAGGGTTTTATTTGACATATTGTTATTTACGCAACATTGACGGAGACAAAAGATATATTATATTTAGAATGATTAATACCGAATTTTTGACGGAGTGACAACTCGCTTCCAGCGATTGTTGCACGTAAAGGAATCTATTATACCGACAATCCAGGTTCGGACTAAGGAGTAACTGAACTACACCGCTTTAAATGCACAATTTTGCTTTTTTTGAAATAAAATTATTCGGAGTTTAATTATGGCTCATTCATACTACGGACATACAGGGTGATATCACCAACTATACTGTGGCAAACGATAAGTTAATACACATGTTGGGGTGTTTCCCCAACACTCTTGAAAGAAGCCAACATAACACACATTTAAATGCTACATTGGAAATAGTCCAAAATACATTAGAAATTTATTTACAAGGTGAAATATTTGAACATCCTTTTAACACTTGAACATCCTATTTTAAGTCGTTAGGGCTGTATCCATTTTGGAAGTTTATTTATTTAGTATTAATTAAGTAATTAATACGCAAGGAAAAAGCTATTTAACAATGACTGAGCAAACCTTAATTTTAAATTAAAGAATTAACTAACCATTATTCAATAACTGATTGAGCACCATTCAATTATACAATGATTATCCAAGTAGTAATCCAACTACTTAGCGATGAATAATACAGTATTAATACAAAATCCTATCTTTTGTATCTGATACTGATAGTATTTGCATCAAAAAATAAAGAATTAGTTAACGAAAAATCAACAATGAAATGGCAAGCATTAATTTAAAGTTAACAATGAATAATTAATTGCCGAGCATTGGTTATCAAAGTAATCATCAATGAGAATTCATTAAAAATTGTAATTTAATACTTACTAATTAAAAATGCAGAGATTGCTTAAATCATACCCTGTTTTTCTAATATAATGAATACATAATAGTATCATAATTGAATCAGCATTATTTATTCATACTTCAATGACTATCCAAGTAATCCCCAATAAGCACACAGTTACTCTCCTAATTATGCGAACGTAATTTGGTATGATTAATTCACACGTACAAGAAACTTTTTAATCCAGGCTTATTGCAACTGGCATAATAGATACATAATAGCATATATCCGACCCAAATGACAAACCATAAATTTTTCAATAATAAAGCATTAAATAATGATTAAGCAAGTACTAATTTAATTTAAGCAAAATATTAATTATTATTCAATAATTAGATTAGTATTATTCAATGAACCAATGATTATCTAACTAATCGCCAATAATTACCCAAGTAATTATTATCAATGATTAATCAAATGTGAGTTTAGTAGTATTAATCATAATATGCAACGAACTTTCAAGCTTTAGCTTAATGGAGCTGGTATAATATATTCACAATAGCATATATTCGTCCCAAAAATCAAATAATAAGAAAATGAATGATGATGCATTAAATAAAGATTGGCAATTCGAACGTTATTTTAATATCTATTCCTTACACCTTACAGGGAGCTTTTAAATCATTCCGTGTTTTATCTTGTATAACACACAATAGTATATATTCGGTCCAAATATCAATTAATTATTTTATGAATAAATAAATATTAAACAATTATTAACTTACCCATTAACCGGATAAGCCCTATTGAATGTCCAATGACTTAAAAAAGGCAATGAATAATTAATAATTATTTAATAATTGGACGTGCACTATTCCATGAGCCAATGATTATCCAACTAAACACCAATAATTACACAACTACCTGCTGATAAAAATTTGAACATAATATTTATTCATTAAAATTTGCATGAAGCTTTTAAATCATACCTTGTTTATGTGGTAAAATCATAGAATATATTCAGCCTAAATTACAAGTCAAGTGTTAAATAATAATTAATCAATGATCCAACGATTATCCAAGTAAATCCCAATAATCCCAGTTAATTTAGTTTCATTAAGTAACACATACAGGAAACGTTAATAATACACAATAGTTAACACATACACCCCAAATAACAAATCATTAATAAATGAATAGCCCAACATTAAAAGAATTATTGATCAGGCATTAATTTAAATTAAACAACGACTAGCTAAATATTATTCAATACTTAAATGAGCATTACAATGATCTCATTATTATCCAAATAATTCCCAATAATTACACATGTTTACCGCAATGATCGTTCGAACGATAGCTGAATAATAACTATTGCTTATTTATCATCACGAAATGCCTGGCGAACGAAAACAAGTCCGAAATGCATTATGGCGTTATCAATCTGGAAGCAGATGGACAATCTCATTTAGATAGAAAGCTTCAAAATCAGTTTCTATGGCTTGTTCTCTTAATACCCTCGTAAATGTAAATGTATGACTTTGTATATAAATAAATGAATATAAATATAAAGGCAATTCTCAAATCTTACATATTTCGGCTAATGGAGTAAATACATCATTACGTCCCAAATAAAATGATTTGCCGTTATTATTATTATTATTATCAACATCAGGTGTATAAGATTTTTCTGTTTCATTATATGCCAATGTCTATCTTCACATTACGATTACCTACGTTGAACACCAATTATTACTTTGTGGCTATAGGCATGCGATTCTTTTATTATGAAATTCCCATATTGGTGAGTTCAAGGTACCTTTTTTAATCGCTAGTTCTATATAATGTTTTAATTCATATTCAACGAAGCATTTATAACATATTTCACTTTTGAACTATGTATGTGGCAAAGTTGTTATCGTTGCTAGTGCTTCACTAACCCCTGTCGAGACAGAGGACTATTTGCCCGACCACATTCTGAAGGCATTTTAGAAATAAAGCATAATATTTAATAAAATTTAACTGGGGAATTAGCAACCAATCGGCAACATTCACATGTCATTCAGAAATGGCAACATATTAAAACCCCCGCTAGACGTGTTAAACTTATAAGTGTTACTTAAATTGGACTAGGTGAAGTACATATTATCAAAAGTGAGACTGTCATAATGAATGTTCAGAAAGGGCTCTCGGTCTAATAGGGTTGCTTAATTTGACATGCTCCGCCGACTTTGCGCTTTGCTAGATAATTTGACTCTTCGTCTAACCGCCCGCCAGTTCCACTTTCCAAAACTTATACAAACAATCTAACTTTGGATACTGCTCCCTACATCAACTTGAGTGCCGTTAGCACTACTTTTGTGGGCAATCATCAAAACAAGAAATACAAGGATACGAATTGCTGCTGCTTGTTTTGAACTTAATATTATAGAGATTAAAATTAAATATTCTCTAGTTCAAGAGATAAAATGTGTACGAAATAACTGTTCGTTATTTTCGTACGATGAAAAACCGATAGATAATTCCTCTAGTTTCCTAGCTTCACTGGCATTTCCTAAAAAATCAAGAAACATTTAATAATCTTGAAAAATACATATCTTGTTTTTTTTATAAGAATACAGCTTTAAAAAAAAATGTGACATATAACTATCTGTGAGAAAAGCACCTTTTTAAACAACTTATACATAGGTAACTGTTTTTAAACAGCTTACTTTCAATTAGGTAAAGATTATCTCAGAGGCGACCTGTACCTAGTATTTCAATGTATTCATATTTATTCATCTGTATTCATCTTTAAACGTATTTTCAATTGTTTTTCCATATTAATAATATTTGGCAGCAAGCTTAATCTAACTCAAACCGAACTTAACACATATATTTTCATATTGGGAAAAACTCTTGGAAAGAAGAGCGGTGTATCATATTCAAATAAATAATGTAACGAAAATGTAATCAAGAGATAATTGATATAATAATATACTGCTAAACGATCGGTTGCACAATGCAAATCTGTCAGGCAAATTTATGAATGAATATTATCGAGTTGAACCGACGAATCAAGATGAAGTTTTCAGCATATCTTTCGAGTTCCATCAATAATACAACCCTAAGATCATACCACATCCGAAAGGTGATCAGGGTGATATATAGACAAATTTATTTATTAATACTGGGCGACTAACTTAATCTAACCCAACCTTAACTTAATCAACGTATATTTTCACTTTGAAGAAAAAACTTGTCGAAAGAAGATCTGTGTGTCATATACAAATAAATAATGAAACGAATATGTAATGAATAATTAATAATATACTGCTAAACGATAGGTTGGTACAATGCAATTTTGCACACAAATTCTAGAACGTGTATTTTCAAGTTGAAGCGACGTATGTTGGTGACGGTCTTTGCCATATCTTTCGAATTTCATCAAGAATATAGTCGTAAGATATACCACAGCCGAACGATGTATACGAGCATCAAGCAAAACGACGTCGGTCTTGAAATTTGTGTATCAGGGTGATACATAGAAAAATCTGAATTATTAATTCTAGGCGACTAACCTAATTTAATCCAACCTTAACTTAGCCAACGTATATTTTCACTTTGAAGAAAAAACTCATCATATACAAATAAATAATTATTGAACAAATATGCAATGCATAGATTATTAATATTTATCGCTGAACGATAGGTTTGCTTATTGCAAATTTCTCAAGCAAATCTGAGAATATAAATCTTTTAAATGAAGCGACGTATCAAGATGAAAGTTTCCACTATATCGTTCGAGTATCATTAAGAACAGAAACGTAACATCATACCACGTGCAAACGGTGTATATGAGCATCTAGGTAAATAATTAAAAGTAAATACCATGGTGAAATATAGACAATTTTGAAATATTAGTACTAGGTTTTTAACCTTATCTACCCATGCAACAATGCGAAATGTTATTCCTGTCGAGTATCTAGGAGAACGAAAATTTGTTTGAAAAATCTGTACCAAAGTAATACATTGGAAAATTTTAATTATTAGTACTTGGCAACTAACCTAATCTAACCAAAACTTTATTTAGGAGACGTATATTTTTATTTAGAAAATAAAAAATCGAAAGAAAAGCGGTGTGTCGTATACAAATAAATAGTGAAACAAATACAGAGATTATTAATATATACTGCCGAGTGATATATTTGCCGGTTAATAAATTTTGGAGTATATAAACAGCAAGGCGTGTATACAGGGAGTAAAATAAAACTTTCGCCAACACGTGAAATTTCATTTCTATCCAGTACTTATACATAAAAACAAAGATGTTTGAATTTTGTGTACCCTCTTGATACATAACCAAATATGAATTATGAATACTATGCAACTTACCTAATATAACCCAAATTTAACTTAATCGACGTACAATTTTTTTCGAAAAGAAAACTCATCGAAAAAAAAACGGTATCATACAAATAAATAATGAAACAAATATATAATTAAGATATTATTAATATATACTGCTGAACAACAAAATTGAAAATGTATGTTTTCGAGATAAAGCGACGAATTAAGAGGGTTTTCACCATATTTGTAGAGTTTCATCAAGAAAACAGCTGTAAGATCATGGCACAGTCAAAAGATGTATTCGAGCTTCTAGAAAAACGACGATTGGATGGTGTAAAATTTGTGTACCAGTGTGATACATAGACAAATTTAAATTATTAATACTAGGAAACTAACCTAATTAAATTCAAACTTAACTACATTGACGTATGAAATATCAAAAGAAAAGCGATGTGTCATATACTAATAAATAGTGAAACCAGTTACAAGAAATGTATTTTTAATGTATAGAGCAGCATTTAAAGATCCTTTACACAAATAGTGCACTATGTAAAAATCGACCTCTCCTATTGGCCGATCCATCTCGTATTACGATATGTCTGCGTGATGCAATCGAATTCTATCAAGAGCTATTGTGGTGTAGAGGTTTAGATCGTTGGGTGTCACCTGGAAAACGCGGGTTCGAACCCCGTTGCTTTTTTTATTATTTTTTTCAAGATTATGTTTCTAAGCAGCTTTTTTTCTTGACTTTGGGTATGTCTTGGGTTAGATTGGGTTAGCACCTGGTTAGTTTCCTTTTCTTGAGCCCCCGTAGCGAGCGAAGCGAGCGGAGGGCCATGCGGATCGACCAATGGGAAAGGCCGATTTTTATATAGTGCACTATTTGTGTAAAGGATCTTATAATGCTATAGAGCAGAACGATAGGTTTGATAGCTTTTAAAATCCATATTTTGAGGAGAAAGTGACGCATCAAGATGACGTTTTTACCATATTTCTGGAATTTTATCAAGAATACGCCTCTAAAGTTATTCCACAGTGCAAAGTGTTTATACAGGGACGTGTAAAACTTAGTTTTTATCAAACACCTATGAAAACAAAGATTTGTTTAAAATCTTTGAAGTCAGATAATGTCAAGACAAATTAGAAATATAAATATCAGAAATAAAAGAATTTCTCGAAAGGAAAGCGGTGCGTCATATTCAAATAAATGATGAAATAAATAGATAATGAAGATACTATTAATATACAGGGTGTCCCAGAATATGTGAGCAATCTCCCGGATTCATATAGATGAAGCGAAAATAACATTATAAGTTCATATCAATTTTTTTCTTACAAGCCCCCCCTACGGAGATATGGGCCCCTAAATGACGCCACTAGAAATCGTTTTTTCCTGAATAACTTTTAAACTACTAGGCGTAATTTAATATTTTTTAATATGTTGGATACTAGGTAGAATGGACTCTTGAAATACATTTCGGTTATTTAGTTCACCAGGGACGGAGTAGCGTTAAGACAATAGCGCTATTTTTTTGCACCCTGTATGATAAAGGCACAATACTAATATTTTTAGAGAGCTTAAACCTAAAGCTTAAAAAAGGTACTCTTTATCGATGTCGATAAGTTGAACTGTTTTCGAATAAAAAATGTTCTTGTGTAATATGGTTTTTATGAAATAATTTTTATGTCGGTTCAACATGACCTTCTAATCTTATGCATTCCCTAGCTCTATGAATTAAATATTGTTTGACCCTCCACAATGCCACAACAACAATAATATTTTTAGAGAGCTTAAATCTGAAACTTAAAAGAAGGTACTCTTTATCAATATCGATAAAATGAACTGTTCGAATAAAAAATATTTTTGTTTAATATGGTTTTTATGAAATAATTTTGTATGTCGGTTCAACATGACCTCCTTCTAATCTTATGCATTCACTAGCTCTAAGAATTGAAGATTGTTTGATCCTTCACAATGCCCCAACATTAGTTGTTATTTCGCGACAATGAAAAATAATAATTTCCAATAAGTTTTCTCTATTGTCAATTGGGCTCCTAAATCGGTTTTTCCTAAATAACTTTTAAACTACCTAATAATATTTGAATATGATGGATACTAGATAAGTCTCCTTAAAATGGATCATTTGAAACACATTTGGTATATTTAATTCGTCAGGGACGGACTAGCTTTAACACAATAACGCAATTTTTTTTGGTACCCTGTATAATAAAGGCATAACAATAATATTTTTGGAGAGCTTAAACTTGAAACTATTGGGACATTGTGAAGGGTCAAACAATTTTCAATTCATAGAGCTAGGGGATGCATAAGATTAGAAGGAGGTCATGTTGACCCGACATAAAAATTATTTAATAAAAACCATGTTAAACAAAAATATTTTTTATTCGAAAACAGTTCAATTTATCGACATCGATAAAGAGTACCTTTTGATGTGTAAACACCTTACGCGGCGGTATGAGGGTAAATCTCGGCAAATGTGACGGAAGTGGGGGGACGGAAATGTGGGAACGGAATTTGTAAACCGATTCTAGCCGCTAGGCTGTATTATTATACAATTTTGCCATTTAAAATCGTTTTAAACGGATTTTAGACGATAAAAAAGCATATTTTAAATTAAACGAACCGTCCAAAGTATTATTTTTATTATATTATATTAGCAGTGTATTTGGATCCATACCACAGCTTATTTTTAATGGACGGTTGAATTTAAAATGAATTTTCGTTTCAAAATCCACGACAAATTCGTCAGAGGCCACGGCTATCGTCCTAAAAAAGTCCGAATTTTCGGATTTTTATACAATTCTGCCATTTAATAGTATATTGTGTAACTAGGAGGAAAAGCAAAACATTCCTGGACGACTGTGGTAATTGCTGGACGAGGCGCAGCAGAGGCCAGCAACACAGGAGTCCAGGAATGTGCTTTTCCTACGAGTTGCACATACTATTTTTTATCCGATCGAAATTAATTAGAATACGTACTTATAAAAATAGAGCCAAATCTTACTCTAAATAAAAACGGTGTTTTAAATTTAAACTCAACATAATATCAAGTTTTGAATCGAGCGAGCTTGAAATTTATTACGTAACTATGGAAATAGCATCTAAATGTTGCTTTTAATAGACATCAGATCTGACAAACAAGGTGTTTGAATAGAACAGAAATGTTACATTCCCGGCCTAGGACGGGAACGTTATATTCCCGGACAGTTATTTTCTATTCTTGTACAGTTATGTTGCCAAGCAAGGAATACAATATACTGGAATCATGACTTTTGCGGTGAGAAAACACATCGGGAAGGTGTCGTTTTTCGTCCGATCGGATAAAAAATCGTTTTTAAACGGATTTTAGACGATAAAATAGTATATTGTGTAACTAGGAGGAAAAACAAAACACTCCTGGACGATTGTGGTAATTGCTGAAGGAGGCGCAGCCGAGGCCCGCAACACAGGAGTACAGGAATGTGCTTTTCCTATGAGTTGCACATACTATTTTTTATCCGATCGGAATTAATCATAATACGTATTTATAAAAATAGAGCCAAATATAACTATAAATAAAAACGGTGTTTTAAATTTAAACTCAACATAATATCAAGTTTTGAATCGAGCGAGCTTGGAGTTTATTACGTAACTAGGGAAACCACGGCTAAATCTTGCTTTTGATAAACGTCAGATCTGACAAACGAGGTGTTTAAATATGACATAATAGGACGGAAATGTTGTACGTACAGTTATTGCATGTTGCCAAGCAACGAATACAATATACTGGACTCATGACTCTTGCGATGAGAAACACATCGGAAAGGTTTAGTTTTTCGTCCGATCGGATAAAAAAGCATATTATTATTTTAAATTAAACGAACTGTCAAAAGTATTATTCAGAAGCCCAGACGCTTAAAACAATATTGAATCATAAACCTCTTCTAAAATTTGAAAAAGTTGGTTATTTCCCAAATCAAAGGATGTCGGCCCAAGATTACTAGATAAATAAGATGTGTCCATATGTTGATGTTATTCCTGGTGGCATTAGATTTTCGTGTCAAATTTGTGCAGCGAATTAATCCACTCCGAAGCTGCTAGTAAGTATTATTAAAGAATCCTAACTAATATTATAAATGCGAATGTGTTTGTTTTTATTCTATGAACAAGCTAAAATGTATAGATAACGGCCATAGCGCGTTGAAAATACCATTTCTCGTCCGATCACTGAAGTTAAGTAACGTTGGGCGTGGTTAGTACTTGGATGGGTGACCGCTTGGGAACACAACGTGCTGGTGTAATTTTTTTACAACCGATGTCGTTATAGGATATGTTTACTCATCAGTCTCGAGTACTAGCAGACTCGCTCAATTTTTTTTAAGCTTTAGGTTTAAGCTCTCTAAAAATATTAATGTTGTGCCTTTATCATACAGGGTGCAAAAAAATTAGCGCTATCGCCATAACGTTAGTCCGTCCCTGGCGAACTAAATAAGCCAAATGTATTTAAAAGGGTCTATTTTAAGGATACTTACCTAGTATCTACCATATTAAAAAAATATTAAATTACGCCAAGTAGTTTAAAAGTTATTCAGGACAAACCAATTTCCAGTGGCGTCATTTAGGGGCCCATGTCTCCGTAGGGCTTGTAGGAAAAAAATTGATATGATCTTATAATGTTATTTTCGCTTCATCTATATGAATCCGGGAGATTGCCCACATATTCTGGGACACCCTGTATAAAAGCAAATACTAATTTGAAATATGTGTATCGGGGTGATACATAGACAAATTTGTGTTAGTAATACTAGCAACTAACCTAATCTAAGACAAACGTAACTTAACCGGCATATATTTTTATTTCGATTATAAAACACGTCGAAAGAAAAGTGGTGTGTCATATACAAATAAGTCATGAAACAAATAAATAATGAAGATATTAATAATCGATGCTGCTGAACGATAGTAATGCCCAATGCAAATAATGCAGGCAAATTTTAGATCGTATATTTTTGAGATGAAGTGACGTATCATAATGTAGATTTTAGCATATCTTTTGGAATTTCATCAAGAATACAATGTAAGATCATATACCAACCGCGAAGGTTGTTCAAATTTTATTTCTATAAAGCATCAACAAAAACTAAGTTTGGTTTAAAATTCTTGTATCAAGATGTATATACAAATTAAAATTATTACTATTAGGCAACTAACCTAATCTAATCCAACCTTAACTTAACCATTGTATATTTTTATTTCGAGGAAAAACTAGTTAAAAGAAAATCGATGTTTTATATACAAATAAATATTGAAAGAATTATATAATGAAGAAATTATTAAATTTACTGCTGAATAATTGGTTTGCGTAATGCAAATAAATCAGACAAATTCGAGATCCTATAATTTCGTGATGAAGCGCCGTATTAAGATTACGTTTTTTTTTGTTTCATAAGGAATGCAACCGTAAAATCATATCACAATCGAAAGAAATACACGAGTTTCTAGGAAAACGATAAGTGGTTGGTTTGAAATTTGTGTACCATGGTGATACAAAGACAAATTTGAATTATTAATACTAGGAAACTAACCTAATCTAACCCAAGCTGAACATAACTGGATGACTGTCGGGATGTGGAGTTTCTGCTGAAGAACAGGAGCAAGCTCTCAGGAAGGAAGGTATACATCGAGTCTGACCTAACTCCGACTCAGTTGAACCAACTTAATGAAGTCAAGGAAGAGTTAAGGACACGCAGGGACAATGGTGAGGATAATCTTTTCATTAAATACATTAATGGTAGTCCCTCAATAGCAACAAAAAACTAGACGCGGGCGCAGCCGCCTCACTCTCCTTAGATAGCGTAATTACATGTTACTACCAGAATGTCCGCGGCCTACGTAACAAGACACATAGCTTTTTCAGTGCTGCGTCCACTTCCGACTATGATATTATATTCGTCACTGAATCTTGGCTTCAAAATAATATATTTGATAGCGAAATCCTTCCTAGTTCATATGTAATGTACCGCTCGGACAGAAGAACTGATCTCGTAGCTGCATCTAGGGGCGGTGGAGTTTTGTTGGGAGTGCTTAACCATTTTCACTCAGAGACTATCAACCTTTCAGTGGTCCACAATGAGGTGCCGGAGATTGACTTGGTGGGGTGTAAAATTCAATTTAACCATTTCTTCCTGTATACTTTTGTACTGTATATTCCTCCCACCATCGATTCTGCGCAATTGGAATACTTCTTCGAGGTTCTTTCAACAGTTGATGCAATTTACAGTAAATATGTAATTATTTTAGGTGATTTTAACCTACCAACTATCAATGAAAACCCCGCGTGTCCCAATGGCAAACATAAACTTTTAACTAACTTTTTTGAGTTTCTTAACTGTAAGCAGTTCAACAATGTCGTTAATGGCAACTCTCGCTGTTTGGATCTGATCTTTGCAAACTTTGATGTCGCTGTATTGAACAGCGGTGCACCTCTTGTTCCGGAAGATAACCATCATCCTTCATCGTTATTTAAATTTCACGCAAGCCTATCCTCTCACAATAACTTACCAGTTAACAAGGACGACACAAGGGAATACAACTTCAGGAAGGCAAACTTTCCGCTCTTGTATCATCTATTACTTAACGCTGATTGGTCACCTATTATAGTTCAGCAGGACGTCAACTCTGTATGCAATGTGTTTTATGACATATTAAAAATATATTTCGCGAGGCAGTACCTCTAAAAGTAAAACGTATAAGACGCTTTCTTTCATGGTTTTCAGCTGACATTATACGTAATATCTATAAAAAGGAAAAAGCACTACGTGACTTTAAAACCCTCAAGTCTAATAACTACTTAGAGCGTTTCAGGTCCTTGCGCAAAGACATTAAAGCGCAGACCGCAAGAGCCTACAGAAGCTACGTCCTGGGTCTGGAAAACAAAATAACGTCAGATCCTAGTAATTTTTGGTCCGTTATTCAAAGCAAACAAAACCAGTCCCAAATTCCTCGCTCAATGAAATTCTCCAACAGATCTTATGACACCCCTTACAGCATTGTCTCAGCTTTTGGTGAATATTTCAAAAGCGTTTATACAAACTCAGCCCATAGTGAGCATCATTTTGTGTCTGAAGCTTCCTCAACTTATATTGATGTAGCAGCGTTCACGGCCAGCGATATCTTAGCAGCAAGCAAGTGTCTTAAGAATAAAATTACCTCCGGCCCTGATCTGATTCCTAGCTTTCTAGTTAAAGATTGCTCTGTTGCCTTATTGGACCCTCTGCTTCATATTTTTATTCTTATCCTAAACACCGGCGTTTTTCCCGATATCTGGAAGCAAGCAAAAGTATGTCCCATCTTTAAGAAGGGCGACGCTGGCGTAGTAGAAAATTACCGCCCTATATCTATCCTATGTAACTTCTCAAAGTTATTTGAACTGGCGCTTTACAAATTGATTTTTCCAAAGGTTAAACCAATGCTTTCCGATGAGCAGCACGGCTTTGTTGCCGGTAGATCATGCACTACAAACCTGGCATCGTTTTCTCAATTTGCGTGCGAACTCCTTAATGACAGAGGTCAGGTTGACGTGGTTTATACAGACTTTCAGAAGGCATTTGATCAGATTGATCATTTCATCTTATTAAATAAACTTGAGCGTCGGTTTGGTTTCTCCGATCGCTTAGTAAAGCTTTTCGGCTCCTACCTGACTGACCGTTCCCAGTATGTGTCAGTTGAGGGCTTTAAATCTGCTTGCTTTACCTCCACCTCGGGAGTTCCTCAAGGTTCTAATCTGGGTCCCCTTCTATTTAACATTTACATTAACGACCTTATCACTATGCTCACCTGCCAAAGGTTAGCATATGCAGATGACCTAAAGCTATTTTCCTGTATAAATTCCGCTGCCGATTGCGCTCTGTTGCAGTCGAATATCGATATTGTAAGCCATTGGTGCAGTCTGAACAGACTTAATCTAAATGTCGCTAAGTGTAATGTTACCAGCTACTTTCGCATTAATAATCCACATATCGTCAATTACTTAGCTAATGGGACAACTCTTGCCAGGACTAGCAGCTTTGAAGATCTCGGAGTCACCTTTGATGAAACATTTTCCTTTATTCCTCACATTGATGACGCTGTCTCAAAAGCATCACGGATGCTGGGTTTTGTGCTTCGAAACTGCAAACTGTTTATAAGGACCGCAACTGCCAAAATTCTTTATTACGCCTTTGTCAGGTCCAGCCTGGACTATGGTTCTCTTGTCTGGTTCCCGATCTACGACTGCCACACTCAACTACTGGAATCAGTTCAGCGGCGATTCCTTAAGTGCCAGGCGCTAAAGGATGATGGTGTCTACCCTACAAGGGGCATCGACCATTATACACTGCTCACGAAGTATAATGAACTGCCTCTTGCGAAAAGGAGAGAGATGCAATCCGTAAAATTTCTATTTAAGTTACTGAACAACATTATCGATTGTCCTTCTCTTTTACAAAGAATTTCCTTTCGTGTACCACGCCCTGAATCCAGACAGCGACTTGCCTTCAACTTGGACACCGCCCGATCCAACATACTATATTATAGTCCAATTTACTTTATGTGTAAGAACCTTAATTCCATTGGTGACACGTGTGACATTCACAACGATAATTTAACTTTTATTTTAAATCACATGCGCACGGTCGATGCCGGAGATTAAATGTTGAACATCGCTAAATTGGTCTTTCTTCATTGTTTCCTATTGTATATTTTGTTTGTAGTCTTCTATTGTGGTTCTGTAATTTTGTAATTTACTTAAGATATACGATAACTTCTTTTTCTTTATATAACTTCTTCTTATATATACTTTGAATTTCCTGTCATTGGGTATCTAACCTGTTGGAAATAAAGGCTTATTATTATTATTATTATTATTATAACTGACGCATAAAATTATCATGAGAAAAGCGGCGTGTCATATCCAAATAAATAATGATACGAATATATAATAAAAGGCTTATTAATGTATATTGCTAGGCTCCCTTTAGTGTGTGTGCAACTGCCATAAAAAAAGGCGATAAATTTTCAGAATGATAAATTGACATTATATATTTTTGAGATGAAGTGATGAATTAAGATAAAGTTTTTACCATATGTTTTGGAATTACATTAGTCCGTAAGATTATACCACAACCGCAAAGGGTGTATACAAAGAGCAAAATTAAATTGTTGCATAAATGTAAAATTTGTTTTCTATGGATCATCTAAAGAAGTTTGGTTTGAAATTTGTGCACTAAGATGATACATAGGCAAATTTGTGATATTACTAATAGGCAACTAAAATCTAATCTAATACAAACTTAACCGACGTATGTATTTATGGCAAATAAAAATTCATCAAAGTAAAGCGATGTGATATACAAATAAATAATAAACATAAATATAATGAAGACTTTAATAATATATACTGCTGAACGATATGATTGTCAAATGCAAATATTAAAAGTTTTGAAACGTATCAAGATAAGGTGTTCAGCAAATCTTTCCGAGTTTTATCAAAAATTGAATTCTAAGATCATATAGCAGCAGCGAAGGTTGTTTACAGTGAGTAAAGTGAAATTCTTGCACACATGTGAAATTTCATTTCTATCAAGCATGATGTATAAACAAATTTGAATTATTAATATTACTCAACTAAAATAATTCAACCCAACCTTAATTTAACCAATGACTATTTTTTATCTCCAAAAGCTGGTCGAAAGAAAATCATTATGTCATATACACATAAATATTGAAACAATAATATACCATATACATTAAATTTACTGCTGAATGATAAGTTTGCGCAAAGCAAATTTGTCGGACAAATTTGAGAACGTATAATTTTGAGACCTCTTCGGTATAGTGTCATGCGGGAGACCCGGATTCGATTCCCCACCGGAGAGCCAAAAGATTAGTAGTAATTGTAGTTCTACAATAACGACCCTGGAAGTAATACTGCGTTGTCTAAAAAGTGTCATGAAGTGCACCAAGTGTGCATGTTGTGATACTTGGACAACGTTGACGGTATAAGCCATATAACAGGTCACATGTATATTATAGGCCTTTCGTGGCCTGTAGCAGACACATAAAAAAACGAAGCAACGTATCAAGATGAAGGTTCTACGCATTTCTCTAGAGTTTCAGCATGAAGTATATGAGTTTCTAGGAAAACGACGATTCGTTGGTTTGTACCAGAGTAATAAAATACACATGAATTATTAACTAACCTAATTTAACCCAAACTCAAAAAAACGGACGTATAAATCATCGAAATAGAAGTGGTGAATTAGGGATTATTATGTATGTCGTTAAATGATAGTCTTGCACAATGATAAAGACCTTTTATTTCTATCAAGCATCTAAAAAATGAAGAATAGTCTAAAATTTTAGTACCAGGATGGTCTATAACACAAATTTGAACTATTAATACTCGGCACCTAACCTAACCCAACTTTAATCTAACAAATCTATATTGTTAGTTCGAGAAAAACTCGTCGAAATAAAATTGGTGTGACGTATAAATAAATAATGAAACAAATATATAATGAAGATATTATTAATATTTACTGCTGAATAATAGGTTTGCGCAATGCAAATTTGAGAGCGTATAACTTCGAGATGAAGCGACATATCAAGATGAACATATATTTCGAGCTTCATCAGGAACACAACTGTAAGATCATACCACAAACTTGACTTTCTAGGAAAAAGATGAGGATTGGTTTGCAATTTATGTACCAGGATTATGCATAGACACATTTGAATTATTAACACTAGGAAACTAATCTAATCTAACCCAAACTTAATATAACCGACGTATAAAAAAGCGGTATGTCATATGCAAATAAATAATGAAACAAATAGATAATGAAAATATTATTAATTTATACTGGGTTTGCGCAATGCATATTTGTTAGATAAATTTGAGAACGCATATTTTCGAGGTAAAACGACGTATCCAGATGAAAGTTTTTACCGCATCTTTTGGAATTTTATCAGGAATACTACCCCGAAATGTGCGAAATAAAAACCTAGCAAAAATGTAAAATAACTTTCTCTCGAGAATCTAGGAAAACAAAGATTGGTTTAAAATTTTTGTACCATGATGATGCATAAATAAATTTGAATACGAAGATTTATCTTAAATTCTGATGATTTTTTTAAATACGCTCGTATCACTTTTTCAAAATAAGTAAGCAAGTATTTTTATAACTCATAGCAATGCTCCCATCTTTCTAGGTACCCAAAATAAAGTTCTATTATACACGGTATCAACAAAAAATAAATAAGAGACCATATCTTAAAAAAATAATTTTTCAATGGATGAGCTTTTATTGCTTGATTAAATGGCAACGACTACGAATACAACGGTAAATTGGGACACTTTGTAAATGCTGCCGGAATGAACCTACCAAAAAATTTATTTTAGCATATTGGTCCAAGGTCTCGACCGGTACGTCGAAGCAACAAAAATAGTATTCGTTGACCTGCAATTGCAAATAAATAATTAGAAGAATTATTATTATATTAACGTAATTGCATATTTATTTCTTGAAGACATTGCATTTTAAGCATCTAGACAGTTGAGGACATCAATCATAAGGCGACATGAACTGAAAATAATATTCACTTATCTCATTCTTAAAAAAATGACAGGTCAGTATTTAAAATATTGTCATAATTTAGGAAAAGTCTTTGTATTTCTGAATATATTAAATTGACCTATTTTTTTCTAATTTGTCCATAGATCACCATAGTACAGAAATTTCAAATAAAACTTCGTTTTCCTAGGTTTGTATCGAACATAGGCTTTCATCTCGCACCCTGTATACAACTTTGGAGGCTGAGGTGTAATATTGCAGTTTGGGTTAGTTTGGAAAAAGTAAGTCATATTTGATGAAATTGGAAAAAATATGGTGTAGCCGGCGTTATTCATTTCGGATATATACGCGTTCATTTTAAAAATTTTTAGTTTAGGATATCACTTAAACAATAACCATTTTAAGAATTCATTGAAATAATCGTCATCTTACCATTTTGAAGTCATTTCTGTACAACTAAATCGAACACATACCTGAAACAAAAATCAGTGTTAGTTTGTATTAGGACAAAGCATCGTATAATAATAAAATGATTAGATTATTAATTGGTCTTCAAACAATGATTACGTCGAGAAAACAAATTTTGCCGTTTGTGTTCCTCGACTTTACAAAAAAAACTGAACAATGAATATTTTTACAGACAAAGCAACATAATTGTGAAGCAGAGCTTCACGAATACCCTCCTACTTCACCGTAGAAGAATGCAATATTATTATTATTATCTCTTATCAGTTAGGACTATTACTAGGCGGTATTCACCTGAAACGATAACGTCTTTTCTTCCCGTCGGCCTTAACAAAAATTAACAAAATGAGTCTGATACCCCGAATAAAATAAAGCAATATTTTACATTATAAATATCATATGTATTGTGGACTATCATTTATTAAAATACTTATACCAAACTTCAATTTTGGAAGTCTCAACGTTGCCAAATGCGTTACTTCTAGGAATAGTTACGAGAAAGGTTTATATCTGTAATTTGATTTAAGTGGGGTTAGTTTTGTCTAGAACTGTCATAACGCAGTAGACGCTCCAATAAATTGGGTAACTAATAATTCTCAGACCCTCTTACTTTCAGATCCTTTACAGCCCTACGGCACTATGCTATATTAGCCGCTTCTGATTGATGGGTTAGCGCCCCTTTCACTTTATCTACGGTCAAAAATTTATACCGATAGGTCTAGTAGTGCGGTGGTAAAATTCTATGTTTGTGATACGACCGCCCCGCGTTCGTTTCCTGCCGGTGTTTCGGTACTACGCCTTATTTTTTCAAAAATTCACCAAAGAACAAAACAAAATCTTAAAAACTATTTTTTTTTTAATAAATTAAATAATAATCCACCAATTTTTTTAAACATATTTCTGTGAGCTGTGAATTTTTTTTTAATGTTTTTAATATACTTATAAAATTGTTGGCAGTTATATGGCATATTGAATTTAATTAATAAGAGTGCTTTTAATGTATCTACGCTTAACTGCGTTTTCTTGATCGGTTATATTGTATTTACGCCCGTGAATTCTCTTTCAGTTACCGCATTTGTGCCTGATAGTTTCAAAGAATACTCAACGATTTTTTTTTATTTTTATAAGACATATCTTGTTCCGAAAAATGTTTAAATACTTCCATCCACCTCTTATCAGTTTCTAGTTTTTGTTCCTTCCACTCTTCTAATTTTTCTTCTTCGATAGGTAACGTTTGATAAACCGCAAACCCGAACCGCAATCGATGCCGACTACTAAACAACTAAGCGCCACTCAAACTCAAATGACTAAACGATTAGACGGTAGTCTCGTCAAGCCTCCCCTAATTTTGAGCCTTCACCCATGCGCACGTGCTAATTCATGTATTTTTCAAAGTTGTTTTTTCTTGATTTTGGGCATTGCCTTGTGTTAGATTTGTTTGGTTGAGCCCACGGAGCGAGCGGAAAGCCATGCGTGAAGTGAAATATTAGAACTACAACACAGGGCTGCTGCCAGATGCGCAGGTCCGAAGGTCGAACATTTGGAGTAGGTAGACGTGAGTTTCAACGGTAGCCAGAGACGCCAACGACTCAGTGATTCCCGAAAATCACGATCGTCGAAAATCGAATCTGCAATCGTTCTCTCTTCTTCTTTTTCCTAGGTTAGCTTCTTGCTTGCCTTGCTTGCTTTGCGTGTGAGCTTCGCTGGACGACATTCACCCAGAAACGCGGTTTTAAATGTTTCGGACCGCTCAGCTAAGGGCATCTGACCTCATTTCACTCCCTCTTGCTGTATGTTTTGGTGTGTGAAAAATTCCCATCCGTTGTCCAGTAGATGCAGTTTAAAGGAATGTTGGCTCAATAACCCATACTTTTGCCCTTTCAAGGTGTCGAGCACGTAAAGTGGTAGCTGTGAGCTGCACTCGTTCAAGCACATACAGAAATGTGGATTTATTCTGGCTTGGACACCCTATTCCTCCTCGGGGACACCGAACATTAACAGGTTCACTCTAAACCCCGCCCCCAGCATTTCCCTTCTTGCCCCGTCGCGGAACCTGGTGAAATGCTGCTTAACCGCTCAGGCCTCGTGCCACGTTTCACCCCCTCATCTAAAGTATGGCGTCTCGCCTTTGTAAGCGCTACATCAAAAGTGCCGACTGAGAGTGGACATTCTAGTCTCTTGTTAATGTTCGGTGTCAGGGAGAAACAACGGTCACTGAACGATAGTCACGTGTTTACCCAAATTGGCGATAAAGGAGCCGCTACAAAAGCGTGTTCACTTATCCGAAGACGAAATGGAAGTCTTTTTAGGTTAGTAGTAGCAGTAGTAGTAGTAGAAGTAGTGGTAGTAGTACGACTCGTTGTTGGCCTTTGCGTGAGCAATTCAGCCAGTAAAGACCCCTGTCCGAATTTAGCAAGAGCTGGAGCGACCCTTCCAGATTTATTAACTAGGGTGGTCGACAGAGATACTATTTTTAGAACCTCCAGTATGTCGAGTATGTACTCCTGGAGGCTACGACTTGTACATGCACGGCTTGTTTTAAGTTTCGAACACCACCGGCTGGACGTTCACAAACATTTAACTCTTGTACATGCACGGGGCTCAAACCCCCGGCTGGCCGGATGGCCGTCCGATTCTTCCTCAGGAAATCAAAACGGTCCCCGAAAGTTCACACGCGCCCCTCAAACTAATCATATATGTATATAAAGCTGAAGACGAAACGGCCGATACCCGACACGTGTTCACTCAACCGAGAACGAACCGGCCATGTCCCTGAAAACTGCTTCTTTGGTTAAGCCGAGCCGTTTCGGCTTCCGTCAAGATTGCCAAGATGGGATTCTTCATATCTTAGATTAGGTAAGAGTAAGGATACCGCGCATGACATTAAGCCAATGTACTGAAATTGAAGCCTTTTCAGAGCGGCGGCCATTATTTATGTGTCAAACATCTATTGTTGTGGCGGTGCTATTTTGCAGTTATTTTGTGAGTTTTTGAACAAAGAGAGATAAAAACTCAGATTCATAATGGTAAATTGTTCGGCATATGGTTGCAAGAGTCGAAGTGAGAAGAAGGAGCCTGGAATTTCATTTCACAGGTAATTATTGTCGGCTGACCTTGTAGTTTATTTGCATATTTCTTGTTTTAATAATAATGCATAATGTATACATTGTGTTACCTCTGAGTATATCATGGTAGGGATGTTTATTTAATTATCGAGAGTACTTTGATACCCGATCTTGGATATTTTTAGTCATCAAATAATCAATAAAGCCATAAATCTTCTTCAAGGTGACTCATTCAATAGAGGCGTAGGTAATATATATTTCATACTCTACATATAAAATTGCTATATTATTTTACGACTGAAAATTACTTTAACTTATTAATTATTTTTTATTTACTTATAATTTCAATTAATTTATTGAAGTTACCCAGTAATTTATGTGGCAGCTGGCAACAGGCTTTTTCCCATGTTATCTGTCCTCTTGTTTCCTTGTCTAAGCTTCATATCGATACAGCACAATAATCGATATCGTTAAAAAAAGGACGAAAAGGTAAATTTGCTCCTCAAACTAAAATGCGGGACAATTTGCGAGACGCATGAAATGCTTACAGCATACAAGAACAAAGGACGATCCCGCAAAATGCGGGACATCTGGCCACCTTACTCTAAAGTGACGTTAACCCACCAATCAGAAGCGGCTAATATAGCATAGTGCCGTAGGACAGTAACGGATCTTTTAATGCTTACGGTTACCTCATTTCAAGATTTTTGTTAAATTCATTTATAAATAGGATTATTGGTACCAAAATAAAGATATTTGACTGTTAGCCACGTAATCTAAATTTATAATTTAAACGTTTTAAATTAATTTGGAGTAGTTTGCACGTATACCAAACAATTACCCATTAAATGTGTACACAAAAATAAAAAACAATTGACTGTCGGACACGAAGTTAACGGTATATTTATGATAATGTGAACTATTAAATAATTATCACCCTGCCTCAAGCTTAAAATTGGACATGAAAAATATTTTTTCTATTTTGGTATCATAAAGAAGTCTTTTCGATACGCAAAGTAGTGTCGAAAAGAAGCTCTAGTAAAATTGTTCAATGTCAAGGCTCACTAGCAAAAATTTCGACACCGTTTTGAATGGGATTCCTAATAATACAGACGTCAAAAGTGACAAGATGGCCGTCCAACTTTAGATCGCGACTTGAATAAATTAATGTTTTTCATTAAAAAACGTGCAAAATAGAAAAAATAGTATAAAATACACGTTTTAAAAGACATTTAGCGCACTCGCACGTTAGGAAACTCGCCGCAAGCGGGTCGTTTCCTAATTTCATGCTCGTGCGATAAAATATGGTCTTTTAAAACTAGTATCTTAATATACTATATATGAACATCTTATATATGCAGCGGTCAGCAAATTAGCTAATATAAATTCTTGAGCCGACCCTCAGTCTTACAGACTTTGACTCACACCAAATCCGTTCATCCAGTGACCATATGCCTATACAAATGCAGTCCCCTCTAGATGACCTGAACCTGTAACCCGAACCTTAACTAGAGCTGAGGTCCATTTTTGGAGAAGGCATTTTTGGTTAAGTATACCAAACCCCTAAACTTCTAAAATCTAAAATAAACCTGTCGAACTTTTAAAGTTAAAATAATTTAAACATTAAAACTGTCAAGTATCTAGAGTGAATTTATCTCTAAGCAATACTGAAATTTAATCAGTCTATGATTTAATCAAATGAGACGCTAAAATAATAGCCCACATATGACACAACACAATTTTTAAAAATTTTATTAGTCACTGTGAGTAAAATCCATAAACAATTTAACGGTACCTCAAATGGAAAGACATGCGCATTATAAATATCGAATAAAGTGTAAATTCATCAAGTCGATTGAAATGTTATTCTTTCAAAATAACTGGAACTAGCCATAACTAACTAAAATTATCCAACAACTCAAGTTAACCCAAAGTAATCTAAACTGACGAAACCAGGAGGCAAGGAACGTTCAGATCGACTGGCGTAGTTTTGTCAGACTGAGGAAATGGTTATTATAGACACCTTCTTCAAACTCTCTAAACGTAAACTTTGTACCAGGAAATTGCCTATGAACGCAAAGGAAAAAAATCTCTTGCGGTATTGTGGATAAAACTCTGTTTTAGTCTTTAAAGAAGGTCAAATTAAGTAGAAGACAACAGCAGAGATAAATGAGAATATATAATGTATTAGAGAAGAAAATGAGAGTACGTGCAACGTAAATAACAAGGAATAAGAAAATAGAACAATTATCGATAAAAGCAGGAAAATAAAAGTGACAACTGTAAAAAGAGAACATAAATAACGGCTCATGGAAAAAAATTGTATAAGATAAAAGGCGACAAATTACAGAGGTTAATGAAGCTGTTTAAGCGAGCACTGTAATGTGGTAGAGAAAGTGAGACACTTTTAGTTTGCACAAAAGGGTTTAAGTAATGGTGGGGAAGAAAAAGTAAACAAAACTTGAGAATGAAATGCCGCAACTGACTTATTGCAGATGCACAACAAAAATTGAAAAAATGAGGAGAATACATAAATGAAGAAAATAGAATTTAAACTCCAAACGAAAGTAATGAAGAAAACAAGCCTAAAAGAAATTACTTCATAAATCTTAGGCTAACTTGACATTGTTGACATGCATGCTCTCAAATAAAATTGAAGTTCAGGCTCTAGAAACCCACTTAATATTAGATATTTAATTTAATTTAGGACAACCATATGTGTGACCTTTTTCACTCTTCCCTGAGGACAATGAAATTAAAGGATATTTTTAAAAGAGATGGTCACTTCATTATAAAGTGGTTCAATGGTAAATTACTGGATTTTTACTGTAATTAATTGAAGAGATATTAATGTGATCATATATGATGATACCATTCTTATGTGTGCCTTTATTTTGGAACATTCACGAATATTTAAACCATTTCTCCTGATCCATTCTTGACAGAAAAGATAATGAAAAATTTATTTAATACCAGAGATGGTGAATACATTTTTAATAGTAAAATGTTAGATGAAATTTAACCTTAAATAGAAATCAAGTTTACTGTCATTTTCCAAGCGTCACAGTTGAACTGGAATCAAAAGGCATAAACGAGAGTTGATGATGGTTTATCAGAAGTATAGAGATTCGTTGAGAAATATATCTGGTATGGCGATGAAGCTATTCTGTTTGCAGGCACGTAAAAGTAAATATTGAAAAATTGATATTGTGTTTAACCACAGAATTAGTGTTAATAATTCACAGTAAACAAAATAACAACAAAACCCAACTGGTATGTTGTCAACATTCCAAATGTGCACGCATTATTTTACTCATGGGCGTTGCAGTCGTTGCAGAATAGTTCCATTCATGATGGTTTATTTTGACCCCGATTTTGCATTATCGAAATACTAAATATGAACCTTGCATCTCAGAAAAGTTGTATTATTATTCATAGTTCAAATTGTATTGTATTGTATTATATACTCGCATTTAAAGATACGACAGCATGACTGGAAATGGAATTGCAGACTATCCTAACATATTCAAAATGCATGCAATTTAATCAAATCCAAATGATATTTGCACAGTAAATTTCAGCGTTTTCCCTGCTGATTCAAGCGCGCCAAATGCCAGATTACGAAACAACCTCTGCAGTATGCTTACCTAGATAGAACTTCTGAATTAGTAAGCGGTCTTGAAGCAACGATGTATATTAATAATATAATAATCTGTTCACTCTTTCCGTTGCTCTAAACAAAGTTTTAGTTTCTATTAGCTTTTTGTATTATATACGTTTTAGGGAATAGTTTACAGTGAGCGACCGAAAATATGCAACGTACGGTAATTTTCTTATCATCCGTGATAAAAGTGATTGTACGATGAAATACTACCCCTGATGTATTTAAATAATCGTAATTTAAACAAGTTAAAGAATTACTTAAGGGTAAAGCTAAGTGATACCCTAGTTTACTAGTAGCAGTTAGAGCAATACGACAGAAACTCGTGCCATAAAGTGTGCCACTCACAGTTACCTTCTAAATTTTATTTATTAATTCTCATCTCAGATTAAAAGAAACTCAATTAACGATGCGTATACGTCAGAATGAGCTCTCTTCTAAACATCAAAATTAAGCTCTAGTTCAAATACCTGAGAGTAAAGAGGGTGGAGGGTTAAATTTATTTAAAGGCGCCACCAAACTTGTAGACAGCACAAGTCAGAAAATGTCACTTGGAACTGGTGTTGAATTAGGCTTCGCAACAAAACAAGTACAAATAATAAAAGCAAGAGTTAATCAATTAAAAAAGATTAAAATAATATAACTATTGCGACCAGAGATAAATATCTATTACAAAATAAGTAAAATAAGGAAAGAAAAACGTAGATAAATATGTCAATTAACCCAGAGACTGACTAATTAAATGGATGGTAAATAAATATATCAATTAACATAGAAACTGGCTCACTAAATAGGGCAAAACCAACGTTGGCTAGTCCTAGTACGCAAGATAAGCCGTTTTTTATGCAACAAGTATGGATACTAACAGTTAACCATTGTAGTATAAGTAAAGTAAATGCAAATAAATCCTTATTCAATATATGAATTAACAGAGAAACTTAGGTAAAGTAAATGAAAATAAACGATAAATACTTAGGTTCTAAACTACCCTCATGTCAACTAACAATATTGAAACACCCGTGAAATCGAAAATATATAATCTGGCTCGTTATTCAAGTAGTCAGATCTGATAATAAAAATCTTTAGACATGCCTTAAGTTACAGTGAAAATAATTCACGCTAAAATATTAAGAAAAAAAGCAACGGCAAAAAACAAAACTTTGGCCTTTTCAGAGAAATTTGTCTTACTTAATGTGAAATTTGTTTGCAAATAAACAGAAAAAGGTTTAAGTGCTAACTATTATGGCGTTAATAATTAAGCAATTGAAATATAATAAATTAGCTTATCTGGTTTGTACAGCTGAAATGACCAATCGGGACTCATAGGCAGGTTAACTCCCAGGGCGTGGGGGACAGAGATGTTGGACCATTTGGTGCCTTCTATATTATTTTATATGTAATAATTTAAAAGTACTTATGTACAAGTTTTCATAGGACTTTACTATATACCAATGCTTTTAATAAAATCGAGAAAGCTCAGTTTTCTGAAGGTCGGGTGACATATCATTCATAAAATATTCGGATAAGTTATGTTGTGATCTTTAAACATCTAGATTGCGGCAGACTAAAATTAAGTCAGGGCCCTGATAAAATGTATATTGTGGGAAGAGGGCACCCTTGAGCCAAACTCAATTAGAGAAGTATGTATGGCCAGTCGCTAACCTTTTCCATATCACATTTTCTTTTCTAGGAAGGTCAGGGATATCAAACGAATAGGGAAAGAGATGTTTCAGTTCATGAAGTTTATTACTATCCTCGTACATGTCCGATTCTAATTGCTCAAGTTGACTAATGAAGAGATCAATTTGATTTTTTTATTCTCTATGTATTGCTAAAAGGGGAAATAATATCCTTTCTCTACACGTTCTTTCCTAAATTGTCAGCCCTCACTTTTATTTCCTTCAATTTCGACATGACTTGGGACCTAGAAAAATGATTTGAGGTCCATCGAAAGGAGGTCCATTATTTGCACTACCAAAGGGTGGGGAGGCTAAAAATGTTAAATGAATTTGAGAGCGCTCAAGTAGTCACATATGAGAGTGCTCAAGGAGCCAGAGATTATGAGCTGCTCACCCTTGTAGTGAGATTGAATTAGGTGTTTGATACATTGACGAATCGCAAGAAGTTCTGCAGAGAGGATTGAGGATTGAGGATAGGTGATTAAATTTACATTTGAAACTTGAGTGGTCCAAAGTTAGAGCAAATCCCGCATCTCTCCACAACCGTCAGTATAAAATAAATCAATTTACGGTTTTAAAAGTGATTTGCCATGATGTATTAAAAAATCAATACGGCCCTCAGTCTCCAGCCGCCTGCAGACCTTTGTCTATGGCAGCGGACAAAACGAAGGGTAGGCAGAGGGTGCGAAGAATCTCCGGAGTACTATAGGCTGCCATCGAAAACGACCAAAGGAAAGACAAGGATGGAAGGAAGGAAGACAAGACAAGGAAGGAAGAAATGGTTGAAGAAGAGGAGAAGAACATATCACTCTCAGATCAGGTAATTTGTTTCATTCCAACGGAGAAATCGCCTCAAGCACGGGTGGTGTTGGATTTATAGTTAACAAAAGACTCGTCAAAGATGTTACCCAGATCACTAGCATCAGTACCAGAGTTGTGTACTTGATCATAAAACTAAACAGCAGATATACTTTGAAGATCATACAAGTTTACGTTCCGACCGTCTCACACACTGAGGAATCTTATGAAGACATAGGCAAAGCATATCAAGAAACCCCCTCAAGTTTAAATATTTTGATGGGAGACTTCAATGCAAAACTTGTTCAACGACCTGAAAGTTCTGAAAGGGTTATGGGTTAACACGGATATGGCGAGCGAGATGAAAGAGGACAAAGTCTTCTAGAATTCTTAATGCAGTATAATATATATGCAATGAACTCTCTTCTTCAGAATACCCCCTCAACGAAAATGGACGTGGATAAGCCCTGACGGAGCTACTAAAAACCAGATTGACTATATAATGACAGACAAAAGAGGGACCATCAAGAATGTATCTGTTCTTAACAGCTTCTCAAACGGCAGCGATCATAGGTTGGTGAGAGCAAGCGTGGTAATAAATACAAAGAACGAGCGTCAAAAATTGATAACCCAAACCATCAACAGCAAGTGAACAGAAGTCAAAAATATTACCATGTAGAATTGCACAAAGAAAATTGGAAAGATCTATGCTGGCACTATTTTTGAGCGATCGGATTCCTAATAATGTAATAAGACAACGCAAATGTGTTATGGATGCGGTAACAAGGATAGGTCAATTAAAATGGAACTGGGCGGCTCATGTGGGGAGACTATCAGATGGACGATGGACGAAAAGAATTGTCGAATGGAGACCCCGAGAGGAAGCGTACGAAAATTGAGGACGGGAGCCTATGTTTAGCAGTGGACTAGATGATGGCTGTGTGATGATGATGATGGTGATTTGAATTTTGATAGTAGAATCTTTGGGGGAAAATACTTTTAACAAGGAGGAGGAGATCGGTATTGTTGAGGAGAGGATGGAGGGACCAAGGAGGAAATTATTGGAATTTGCTGGTTCAAAGGAGGGAAAAATAACTTATATTTATAATATTAAAAAAGCTGTCATCAACTCCGAGAGCATTTTCTGTATGGGGTAAAAAATTATTAATAATAAATAAGGAAAAGCTTGCATTTAAGAGATGATGCACATCTTAGGAGTGAAGATTGGCGTCTATTTTGAAGGATGAGGGTATTGGTGATATTAAGGGGTTGTTCGGAAACAACCTGTAGATAGATAGTCTTAGGGTTTAGTTTTGGATGGGATCCAGAATCTTTAAGTAAACTAGTCTTGCTGACCCATAAACAAGACCGCCATAATCAGCTTGGGTAGAATGATAAATTTAAAACTCACAGAGGGAAACGTACACGACCGCTCAACACAACGAACTCCCACTAAAAAAATTACTCTTCAATGCCTACACAACAGATATACACGAGGAACTTCTGAGGTCAAAAAAAGACTCTTCGCGTATTAAAGAAACCTACCCTGGAATTGATTGCCTTTTGCTCCACAAATGATTAAATTTGGTTTGAATTGTTATAGAGCCACTTCGGCCCAGGCTCAAGGATGTAAACTGCAAAAGTGCAAGTTTAGTGACCCTAACGAAATATGTACCTATATTTCTTCGATTTGATGAAAATGGTCAGCAAATACAACAAAACAGTAAAAAGCTCTTGCAGATTGTCAGGCTTAGAACTGACTTTTTTCAGTTTTTTCCACAACAATATAGAACATATTTACATAAAGAAACCTGTAAAACATCGACATATTTAAGGGTTTTGCTTAAAACTCAAAGCAAGGAACATTTATAGGCAAATAAAAAATAAAACACCAAAGAAAGATCAATATTTTACCTGCAAGGACAATTTTAAAGCAACATTAACACACGTGGCATTACCAAATGGTAAGACACATAAAAATAGCAACATGTGTGATGAAGACAGTGGAAAATCCTAGTTATGGAACTGAGTCTAGGCATTAAACCAATAACCCCAAAGGTGTTAACGTCTTACACGCAAAATGGGGCGGGTAGAAGATCTTTACAAGGGTATTTTCTAACGAAATATAAGTTATCATATATCAATCTATTCCGCTCCACTAAAGTATATCTATTTATCAATGGTTTTCAATGTTCGGTATATTGTTCGGCAGTGACACCTATTTGTGAATGGATATATTTCGCACACTTAACTACTTAAAGAGAATAGGTACACCGATTTATATCCATAATTCGCGAATCCGTGTAATTACAGATTTCTTTGTCAAGTGATGCCATCTGTTCGGAAACGGGCTTATTTCGTATAGTTGGTAATGAAGGACGTAGTGCGTTGTTCAATACCTGTAAA
Source organism: Pissodes strobi (assembly GCA_016904865.1). NCBI lineage: Eukaryota > Metazoa > Arthropoda > Insecta > Coleoptera > Curculionidae > Pissodes > Pissodes strobi. The sequence continues at coordinate 663,176 of MU181938.1, read as the reverse complement.
ATTAGCATGTAATCTACAATAGATTGCTACATTTAGCGTATGTCGAATGTTTCCATAGTTTGACGCCGGGTGTCCGATAGCGGTTGTCTCATGTTTAAACTGCCCAATGAGAGCATGGAAAATCGAAATAGGTAGAGCGTACAAAATTTTGAAACGAAGTGTGTCATCTTGGTCAGAGCGTCTGATGCTGTAATTGATTAATTTTCTGATCTCAAAATATTTTGTTCATCCTGCATATTTTTCAATAATCGTTTCATTTTTCAAATATATAAGTAATAATTGTTTCCAATTCACTTAATTATATTTGGCTAAAGCGAGAATTTAGCATTTTTATATTGCACTTTCGAGTGATTGACGATTTCAACAATCTTAATTTTTTATGGTGACCTTTAGGTTTGAATACCGTTTTTTTGGTGGATAATTGCGTATCTTATTGGTGAAATTCGTGTAATTTGATAATGGTTTAATCCAAATATATAGAGAACGTAATTATTTCATCGTTTAGTGGTCATACATATGATTTTACATATTTTAATTTAAATTGAACAGTATTACCTGGGAGATTCTCAGAGCGAATTTTATATGTTCCTGTAATTTGAGTAGAATTTCGCTGGATTTTCCTTTATAGTATTGTTGATCATAGTTTTTTAGGCTTATTTCATTAAACTTTTAGTTTATTAGCAACATCAAACGAAGCATATAATTATTATCACTTACCGTGTCGCGCTTTATCCATGATGTATCGACACTAATTTACATTTATGAGGGGTTGACTCACATACGTGAATTTACTTGTTTTTTTCTGTTTACCTTTTATCTCAATTTATCTCTCAAGGCGAGTTAGAGATTACCTCGTTTTTATCTTTAATTAATTGAGACGTAATTTACGTTCAATTATCGTTTATGTGCCAAGGGCCATATATATATAGCTTAAGTAAAGAAATTACTTATTTGGAGTCATAAGACTCGATGTGAAGGGAGGTTGTACATCGATTTTTTTAGTTTTTCCATTATCGTTTATGTGCCAAGGGTCATATTATAGAAAAGTAATAGAAATTACTTATGAGTTATAATAAGACTCATTTATAGAGAGGTTACACCTCGATTTTCTTAATTATCATAAAAATCTAGTTATCTTCTACTGGAAGTTGCCGTCGGCCACTGTTTGGACAAGTTTCATAATTTTTCATTATTTTCTTTTAAATTTTTAATTTCAATCATAATTTCTTTTGAATTTCATATCTCAAAGTAAAGAAAAGAAATATCTTGAGTAACAGTAATTATCGATAGTGTTATTTAACCATAGTTATTTATAATTTTTGCTGAACTTAAAATTGTAATTTTAATTCTGATTACATCTGCTGTAACCAGTAAATTCTCAAGTTGTCATTTAAGAATCTCCTATGTCGAACTGAGGTTCACAGGATACTTTCCAGAATAATTAATAATTTAGGGGTATAAGTTGGCCTAAAGTATGTCTCTTTTTTATATATGTATCAACTTCTCCAAGATACCAATTGCACAGAACCAGGTGGGAACCATCCCTAGGATTGCCGGTAAGCCCTGGATACGCCTATAGCGGGGGAGCTTCGGTACAGGCGGAAGAGGTTTCCAGTGGAGGTCCCAACCGATCACGTGGTTGCAGATAAGAGGACAAGTTAAGTACTTGTACGTCCAAGGAGAATTATTTTTTTTGGAAAGACCAACTTATTACAATAATTAATTTGTTTTATTGTTCACATTGCTAGTAAATTTAGTCAAAGCTTAAACTTCATAAATTATATTATAAGTTGTATTTACATTCGATTATATGAACCTCGACAATTTTTAAACCTCATCATTTATACTTGTAAATTAGTTGTTAAATTAATATATTGTTTTTAAAATAGTTATTTATGCAGCAAGTGTGTAAAGTGACCCTTTTTTATGAATGGGAATATTGTCGTATGAGCCGTAGGCGAATGCGACAATCCCATGAATAAAAAAGGGTACTTTACGCATGAGTAGCATACAAAAAATTTTCTACTACCGAAAAATATATGAAAAAACAAAAATAATATTAAAATACTTTACGCACTAGTGCGTAAAATAAATTATTTTACGCACTAGTGCGTAAAATATATTATTTTATGCACTGCCCTAAACGTCAAAAAACGTGTCAGAGTTACTTTACGTACTAGTGCGTAAAATAACTTACTTTACGCACTGCACATTAAAAAGGCCTATTTTACGATTCTTAGAGAGTGCGTAAAGTGAGTACTTTACGCACGGTAGTAGAAAAAATAATTTATTTGATTTACTGCAGGACTGGGCTCTATAAGACACTAATTGATCTTATCTTCATAAAATCGTAATTATTGATATCTAAATATCCTATATTTTCTGTTTGCATTATCTCTAAGAGCCTGGCGTCCACAAAAAAATAGTATAATTGACAAGAGAACCGTTAATCTAACCTACGACCCAATGCCATACATAATTAATTAATTAATATTCAACTGATATCTTTACAAATTGGCGAATGAGCTAGAAATTCATTACAATTTGGCAAAACTATACTATAGCGACAATAACACTGCCAATCACAATGGTCGACTTTTAAAGAGTGTCGACCACACCACCAGTTTCAAAATACCAACTAGCCAATGCCCTATGTGCTTCAAGCTACATGTCACACATTAACAGGACCTTCTCATCAATATCTCCCCAAGGTTTTGTCCTGACAAATTCTAATTAAATTTAATAAAGATAATATTTTCCCATTATGTCAATAAAACGTGCTTCCACCACGTGCCAATGCTTTGCTCAACTCTCGGCAAGTACATTTAACAGGACTACTGAAAAATCAGTCCTGCTTCCACAAGCCATGACGATATCCGGGATCCAAACCACTCATGATCCATTTAATTTTTTCATTCTTCTAAGCTGCACTACGAATCTTTAGTTTTATTTGGTAATAAGAAGTCCCAACATCATGGCTCGGAACACACATTACTAGAGTTGGTCGATCAATTGTGTTGCCAAAATACGCTTTCTACGACAAGCGCAAACCAAAACGTCAATTCAAGATCTCAATTAACATGATTCCTGAAATGTCAGACACACATGAGTTAATTAAAGAAAATAAATGATACCTTAAAGAAAATCAACCAAAACCGAAATACTACAGTGTTTTTGGTGGTATGTACCCACAAATAACTTCAAGCATATAGTATAAATTAAAATTAGCCTCATTTCTATAGAAAACTAAAAGGAAAAAATTTGGATTACTAAATGAATATCGAAAGGCATTCCTGAACACCAATAAAACCAAAAGACAAGAAAAAGATATTGAATACATTAAAATTAGAATCAACAAATCCTATACTTTTGCATAAAATTAGGGAATGCTGAGGTCATTTGGGCAGAAATGTTAAGCAAAGTTAACATTGCATTCTCGAAAAAAACTGTAGTTCATGCCTCTGAAACTCACTATTAAGTGGCTAATATTAACTCATTTTCGGTAATTTGAAGGGGCAATATTTAGATTATTCAAACTTTTAATATTAGGTGCAAAAAATAGCTATTTAGCAGGTACTAAGTAAATTGGATGGGAAACTCATCAATATCCTTCCTGTATTTTCCTTGCATTTTCCCTCGATTATTAACTCGCTATCGTTCAGAGTTAAATAATCTAGAATAAATTATAATTAGTCAGCACGGAACTAAGATACTAGCAGCTTTTCCTCCGGTTTTGTATATTTACATCCACCTTGAGTCAGTCAATTTATTATCAATTTATGCACGCCCAGAACACTAAAACTAGCTTCGCCTTAACGTAAAGCACTAAATTTGCCAGAGCAAAGCAGTAAAGCTTCGGAAATATGCATCCACAGTTACGAACGGTACAACAGAGGTAAAGGGACTATTAAGTTTCGAGCTGGCATATATGCGGTTTTATGAAAGTGTTTACTGATTCAAGAGGCTCCTTTACGTGAGTATTTTGAGAACGCGGTTGCTCTATATCTTGATACAGAAGTTGCATTGTACAAGAGAGTGGATGCAGCGACGCAGTTTGGTAGTTACGGATGAATAACCAAATATTTTTACTTGGCATAGGTCGACTGCTCTAAATGTAAAATCTGCAAAGGTTTTCGGTGTCCTTCAAGTATATTGTCATAACTTAGGATTATATGACACTCCAGTTATTATGTCCTGATTTAAAAATAGAAACAGTAGTTACTTAAGAATGTGAATCTATTTTATACATCAGTACTAACTTAAAATTTTGAGGCGTTGCAATAAATTTTCCTGACATATATCAATAAGCGAAAAATCAGACTTACAAAAATTATTTGTAGAGCTTTGCTTTTACGCTATCAAATGCAATAAAACATCGCAATCTGGTTGTAAAACAGTTAATTTGCCAAAGCCGTAAAGCCACCGAAATATATGCCCGGCCTTCTGCAAGGCGAAATGGCTATTAGAGTTTAAAGTGCATATTCAAATTTGGACAAGTTTAATGGTGTTGAAATCTTAAATTGGGAGAACCCAATTGAAGACGTTGGCCATACACAGGGTGTCGATTTGAAAAGATCCATTCCTAAGACATGGAAACTTGATGAAACGTGCGTACTGATATTTTGAAGTAAATACTTTAAGTTTTGAGTTGGCAGATGGGCCAATGATACCTCATGGAATAGTTCGTTTTATTATCTCTTAAACACTGTAATACCTTCCAAGTTTTGTGGCAGACCTGTTGGAGAAATTGCCTGGCAATGCTCAATAAAAAATATACAAAATCAAAGAATAGGAAAAGTTGACCAATACCTTCTCAAAATACCTCTCGCTGCCACTGCAGAAACCAAGATGAAAAGGCTATCTCCTATAATTCCTGATTCTCTCATCAATGCAGAGTTTTTTTGAAAATGCATTCGGGTACAAATCACTTAGATTCACTCATGCAAACTGGCATATTGATGTTAACTGGCATGAAAAGAAGTTTTTCTACAGCTGGGTTTGTATAAAAATAATTATAATAATAATATTTGTTTTAAAATAAATACATAATGATAGTGTGGATCGAATAGTAACTTCAAACTATGTGTGAAAAAAATATCAATTCGAGCAGGAATAAACCTAAGTGAACTCGGAACGAAGATCATGTTATGGAATCGTTAGAACTACAGGAACAATGGATATTAATAGATTTCTAAAGAAAAGTGCACTATTAACATACACAAACTTAATAAAGAAAAATATCCCTCAAACAGATTCAGGCATATGCTATCATGCTGAATTTCCTAAACAAGGATCCAACTATACTACCAACTAATCTCATCATTAGTTTGCAAATCCTTAGCGCAGGTATAACGCAATTTGTAGAGACAAAATTTGGGTCTTCGGCGTGGCAGGCTTAGAGAGATCGTTGTTTTAATCGTACATAAACATGTATGGAAAATTAAGCGCACCGATAAAGTTAAGGGAAACTTAAGACATTTTAATCGCTCGTGATATAGCGGAAGATTTGTTAGAAAAATTATCATGTTGTTTGCATAGCGAATGTTTATTTAAGGCATAAAGTTTACAAAATATTAAGTATACCTGAATATAATTTATTGTTGAAGTATTTCCTCATAGCTTGAGCGCATAATTAAATTGCGACCTCAAAAATCTTTAAAACATATTGCATTTATGAGCCCTTTTTCTTAAATTTATATTCATTTTGCTCCTAAAATTGTTGCTACTCGTACAATGCAATTACCAAAACTTTTAACAGCCATTATTCCAAGAATAAAGTTTGCTTATTCCCAGTTGAATGAACAGGGCCTTGCCTTATTGACATAATTCACCCTCTTCCATAATACATAAAATATAACCGGACACACCTTGGTTTATTTCAGTGTGTCACGCCCAGCTGGCATTTCGACCTGAGCTTTTAATTTAAATTGGACGTAACGAAAACACAGCTAAACGTCGGTCGGTAACACGTAAAGTATGCGGTTTATCGAAGCTGGGATCTGATAAACCATCGTTCTTGGGTGAGATGTAAAATTATGAGCATCGTTTACCTAGTCAGCGCCAGTCGATTTTGATCCTGACTTAAATTTTTAGGAATTGCATTCTGAATCGTGTAACCAGCGTTGGGTGTCAAATATACCCCTTACTTTTTAGTTGCCCATGCCAGGTTTACTTAGCGGATTTAATTTTTTTAAAAGGCGTGAATTTATTTTCTTACAAGAAATCTATCATTGTTGATCTTTGAAAATAAAGTAATAAAATTAGACAAATACCTACGGTATAGTTGATAAAATGCGATGATTTATACTAAACCAACAAAATATCCGGTAAAGTAAATAAGTATAAATGTAGGTTGCATCATATCAATAAACAGTTAATTAAGTGTACTAAATCGATAGGGTAACCTGCGAAGTAAATAGATATAAATATATAGCCGATAAGTTACCATGGGTAAAATGAAATGATTATTAAATAAAACTAAGCTAAATTAATTTGATGGCAGCGATAATAACATCATATCAATAAAAACTCTATAAACACACTAATTGAATGAAGTAATCAATGAAGTAAATATATAAAAAAAAGAAAAAAAAAACGAAATGAGCTCAGTTCGATCAAGTTTTAAAGCGAAAACTTAAAATTGCACATGACAGCTGCATAAATTCGTGCACTGCTATGTAGCGAACAGCTAGATGACTAGTGAGGAAATATATAAGCAAAAGTTGTGTATGTAAAGCTTACATAAAGTGAAATAATGAAGAAATGTATAAGCAAAAGATGTTTATATAATGTGTGTTTAAAAGAGAGCATACGTGGATATATAAATAATAATATAGGGTCCTATATTTTGTATATAAAGCTAGTCACACAATAAATCATAGATAGATAAGCATAAAGACATAGATAGATTAACTTATTACTGCCTCGTGATATATAAGGAAATAATGAAATACCAAGTCATGTAATCATAAGCATGAAAATACATAGAATAAAGTGTTCACATAAAGTATGAAAATACATAAGGTGAAATAATTAAAGGAAAGTTGTTGAGAAGCATCCATAAGTTGAAACAATTGAGCAAACATATAAAGATGTATATATAATATGAGTTTAAAAATATAGCATACATATATAAGGAAGTAGTAAAGCTAATGAGTTAATTATAAATAAGAAGAGATAGAATAAAGTACAGATTAAGTATAGGATAAGGAAACCTAAGATATGGGAATGTAATATAAAGAAATTAGCAATAAAAGGAAAAATATAGGTGGATAGAGAAATAATGTAAATATATCAGGAAGATGAATTAAATAATAAGCTGTAAATAACACATTTCAAGTTACCAGATCCTTGCAAGTTTGGCCCAATCATCTCAGAAGGTACAGATGTGCACAGGCGTCAGCAGTCCATCGAGTACTCAGGAACCAGTTGAAGAGCTATCCAGTTACGACAGAAGTCTCTAAATTCTTCAAGAAACTAGACCTAAAAAGCGAAGAAATGCTTAAGAAAAATATAACAAGAAAAAGCTGAGAAAAGGGCATTACAATCTCAAAAGATATCTAAATATTGTGAGATATATGGAGTCAGATATAAATTATAACACAAAAATGAAAACAGCAGCAGCAGGATATGCAATATCTGGCAGAAACTGTAAATAATTATCAAAGGACGAGACAACAAACATGAATAAAACTAAAGCTAGGCAATCATCGCAATAAAATCTAGCGACTTACCTACAGTTAAAGAAAGAAGACGTGAGGATCCAGTAGTTATGACGAAAACCATTCCATGGACAGACTGGGGAAAACTGGAACATGTGGACATAGCAGCAATGACAGTTCGGCCAGACCATAAGCCATTAAGTTCAGGGGACTCTTATTATTCCTATTCCATGCTTCCATAACCTAAAAAAAGTTATAATTAATCTCCACATAACCACTTCCATGTCAAACTAGCAGTAATACACGTCATCTACAGGTTGGAATTGAATAAATAACATTGAGAAAACCTTTCTTTTTAATATTCAAGCCCCACATTCCATAAAATGGAGTATATTGCCGAATGGGTCAGTGACACGTGCCACACCCTTTCCAAGAAATTCAAACTCATGCATTAAACACCCTTAGATTAGAGTTTTTTATGCTCTAGTATCCATTCTCATTCTAAAAGAGCCCGAAAAAAAAATGATAATTGGAAATACAACACTTACCTTTCGCTTCAAAGCACCTGGCAAATCCCTGGTCACATTGCAAATCTGCATTTGGTAGGAAGAAATCGACCATAAGGTGCAAAAACAAACACAAATCTTCGTCATTATATCAATTCAAGATATTTTGATATAATTTTTTTATTTAGGCGATACCACAAGCCACAACGCAAAAAGCTACCGTAAAAATAAATGACGAATTGACGAATAGGAGACGACAGCATTTTTTCCAGAGGTCAAAAAGTTCGAGGTCGACGAAAATTTGACAGAGGACAGGAACGAAAACGAAGCACTATGACCTGGTCCGAAGCAGAACTACTCGGCGAAAACTCGCTCAAGTAGAGATGGGGCAAATCCGATCCCAAGCTACACAATGCAGACACACGAACAAACAGACGATGGTTACTTTCGTTGCAGTTTTCAAAGGGCGACATATAGCCACCAAGAAGTGAGGGACAAGCCAGAAGAAAGAAAATATTATAGCGTAAAGTATAAGATACCTTTTATTTATTAATGTTACATATTAGAATAATTGACTGTACGATATTTCATGGAACTAAAATCGGTAAATTGTGTATAGATAAACATTTTTAAATATAAACAGGTTCAGCGAGCATAATTAAGAGGCTATAACAAGTCAGCCGATTTTTTTAATAAGTCAACAAGTATTACTGAGTCAAATAAACTGCTATAATAAGAGCCATAAAATGCAGCGAGTAAATATTAGTCTCGTAAACAGGACCGTATTTAAGTAATATAATGTTAGATGTACAAAATAATTTAATAAGATATAATTACTCAATTTTTTAATAATAATTATAGAATTATCTGCAATATTGGTAATATAGTTAAATATGGGAAAACAAGCCCATCTGTATACATAAATAAGTTCGATAATTTTCCATGTAATAGACATGGAAATAAAAGTAAATATAGTTGGGTAATATTAAAAACAGGATCGACTTATTTGAATTAAGTAATGTAAATAATTCTAGAAATAAGTGCTATAAACTATCTCCCTAGTAACTCTAGAATTAAAATTGTTTATAATTAGAAAGCAAAGTTCAACTAGCGGGGGATGGACGCATTCCCTGTTAGCTGTAACTATGGCAATTATGCAAACAAGCGTTGATCGTCTAATAGGCGCCTATTGGACAGTCAACGGTAACGTATAGACAATTCAAATATGCAAAATACTCAGTGGGGAATTCTACATTCTACTTGTTCTCTGTTAATCTAGAATTAGAGTTATAAGATTTCAAAGACAATTTATAAAAATATGTTTCTTTTTTATTTCATGTACCAAGCACCAGTGGAGGTCCATACTAGTCTCTCCAGCAGGTTCTCACTTATGATATCCTCATACAGTTTAATTGTATGTCAATACTAAGACATAAAGACTGCAGTGGAAGCTAGAGGGAGTTACTAAGGATCAGCCTGGATCCAGACAGTAACAAGACCACTGATGGAATTTTATATTGTATAAATTGTAATATCACATAGTATTATGCGACAAGTTTTTTCGAATTGACCAACATTTTAGAGGGCCGGGGAACGTGTAATCTACTAAAATGCATAAGCTACTAAAGAAATATCACCCTGTCGTAAGTTTGAACTTGAACTTGGAGATTGTTATATAAACATTAAAAGCAAACTATAAACAACGCGAGCAACCAACGGGAGCGACTTTCAACCTTAAGCATGCAATGATCATCACTTTTTTAATATAAATACGCTACCGAACCCTCAGTTCGGCAGACTTTAGTCTCGCCTCCAGCTCTCAGGTTAGTCACTTGACGACTGCCTTCGGGTTCTATCCGCTCTTAAAGTTAGCTATACAGCTGCTTTAGGTTCTACTCCATTATTCCTTCCAAACTTGGTACCGGTTAGTCACTTGACGACTGCTAGGACCAGGGGTTTCACAACCTTCATAGTAAAGTCAAGACAAGAAGTTTGTCAGAGTTCTGAGAAAGACAAGTGTCTAAACAGTCAGTTCAAAAGTTTAGTGAAACCTTTTAGTGCTTTTAAATAAAACCCAACTCTTAAGTAAATCCATAAATTATAAGACAGTAAATAAAGACCTATAAACAGTACCTCAAATCGAGAAAACATGCGCACCGTAGTAATCGGGTATAATAGAATCTCATTTTTTCTGACCAATACTCATTGTTAAAGTTTTATCGTTAATACATTATTATTGTTATAAACTAAACGTACTTACTTTATCATCTCTTCTTACCCCAAGTCACTCGGTCTCGGCCTACCTCAGTTACCCCCCGGCATGCTAAACAAGGCGTGTCCTCACGAATAGAACATACAATGGTAGAGTAAAGGAAGCATGGAGACCCCGTCATTGTACTAATCGCGAAGCGGCTCTTTTCTGAGAAGTTATTCTTTTAAAAATCGCGTTAACCCCTAAACTATTCGTGACAATAGCAACAACAACGAAATTATTTATCCGCCGATTTACTATTCTTCAGATTTTTAGCTTTACTTGTGGTATTGGAGAATGCTTATATATTTATCGGTAAGTTAATAAAACTAAAACGGTAATTATCTATAAACGAAAACAAGAAATAAGGATCCTATTCACGATATACCTACAACCATTTGATTATATATTTATTAATTAAAACTACTTATCAGCCGATTTATTATTCTTCAAATTTTTAACTTTAGTTGTGGTATTCGATCCTACTTATATATGTTATAATGGTATGATAATGCATCAGAAGTTATCTCATTTATATGGAAAAAATCATATTCCATCCTATCGGTAATTAAATAATATACAGCTAACATTTAATTCAATTCAATTCCGATTACTCTAATATTTTCCGATATCCGATTTACGCCTGATAAGTCTGAGTCGTTGATAAAAGGTTTTCTGATCTAAATTGGGAGACAAGGGTACTGTCATCTGCATAACTGTAAACAGGATTATTGGTTTTGGTCAGCAGATCATTAATATAGATAAGCAATAGGGTTGGTGAAATTATTGCGCCTTGAGGCACTTCCGCATTAATGGTGAATGTGTATGTGTCCATCAACTGCAACGTGTAGAGATCGGTTCAATACATAGGACAAACGGCGGGACCTGACATCATTATGGTAGGATCGTCAATTACTTCATCCTCGTCAATCGGATTACTGAGTGTCACAGTCAACAGCAATATGTCCTAGCATGACCACGTTGGTAGCATCGCAAAATCAGCCTCACAGAAATTTGGTGCGCTATTTCGCGATAAAACTGTATGCACCGCAGCAGCTGCTCTTGCTCTACAAAGCGCAAATAGGACCGTACATAGGATATTGCTCACACATCTAGGGTGCAGCACCTAAGCACACCTTAAAGCTGCTGGATTCCACTGAGAAGAGAGCGTCTCGTCGGCGGCCCGGAGTGGACCCCGGGTCTGGATAGTCTGGAACATCGGAGACATGTGGCTGAGATATCTCTGTTTTGCAGATATTTTCAGGGCAGATGATCTCAGGATTTGGCCAGCATCATACCGCCCCTGGCAATGCGTGTCAGACAGTCATGACAGATGGTAAGACCGCATCTATTTGTCGTACAACCTAGAACATCGCTTTACAAGGTCCCCTTTGTCTGGCGCACTATATCACCCAAACTAACCCAAACTCACTCCCAGGTCATCTGTTCCCCCTAATTACAACCTACAGCTATTCAAGAACTGTGTCAATCAACATCTTCGTACACACACCACTCGTCGAGTATCATTGGATCTCCCTTTAGTGCATGTGCCACTGTCATAAAAAAAGAAAAAATCATATTGATCTCTTTGCGAATTCTCAGAGTGATCACATGGATACTACAAATAAGAACATGCTATATCTTCATGGGGCAAACTCTACATGTATTCAAAAAAGGTACTTTACATGTCGCGGTCGGCAGGGATATGAAATCTTCTGCCTCAGTCTTTTAAACGTTACAATGGAATTAAACAAATATCAAAATTAAGAAAGCTTTTAATCAACAATTCATATTTTAACTTGACTGAGTTCCCTGAGGAGAGAGCGTTACATGATCTTAAATCATTGCTTTCGAGCACATTTTAAAAGTTATTTATTATAACGTCAATATTATTGTTATTAAGTTTTAATTGTTTTAATTTTAAACTGACGTGACTCCATCTATATCCAGTTGGGTACTGAAAATTGATGCATGAACTACTGCTGTAATTAATCTAATACTAGGGAATAAATAAATAGATTAAATAAGTAGGTATATAGCTCCTCTGGCTCTTCTAATAATGCTCTAGAATTCTCTAAACCTAATTAATTCTCTAGAAACCTTATAGGAAAACGGCATGCCTTAATTTCTACATAGACCAATATCGTAGTATTCAAATATTCTTTTAACAACTTATAAACTGAAAAGATAAGTTTCTAAATTTATTTAAAAGTAGGAAATGAGTTTTTAATAGACTACGCCGGTAGCCAAGAACACTTCAACATTTTTCCGCTCAAGTTTCTAAACTTTTGTTAGAGTTTGGCAAGTTCTACGAACTTAATGAGATATTCTGGCAATACTGGTTTTATTTTCAATTCAACTACAATTAATATGCGCAGAAAATAGTAATGGGTTAAAGTTTCATAAAGCATGCTGCAGAATACCTAGTTAGTAGTTACAATAGGTATAACAAAATCTTAGTATTAGCTGTAAGAGCCTTTAGAGGAGTTCTCACACTGGAAAAATTATCAGTTTGCCTGGTTTATTGTAATAAAAGTAAGCTCCATCCCAAACCAACTGATCCCAAATTCAATAATTTGAACAATTTTATATACCTTAGTGGTAAGCAATGTTCTGCCTCTTACCTCCAGTTTTTCAGAAAAACATCTTTTAATTATTTATTTGAAATGTGTTGAATATATGTAAAGTCCATTCAAGGCTATTGCGCGGTTACGTCAGAATTTCTGACGTCAAAAGAAAAGATCCGTACGTCTTAGATAGACTGGTACGTTATTTTTTACACTAGCCAAAAAATGTCTCTGTACCTGTTTTCTATTCCGGAGCACGTTCCGTTTTTATCAATTTTACATACTTATGACAATAGGTTTGTTCTAGCATGAAATTTCGGACGGTTTGAAGCCATCCGAAATTTCATGCCAGAACAAACCTAATATTGTTTTAAACGTCTGGACATCTGAATAATGCTTTTGACAGTTCGTTTAATTTAAAATAATAATATACTTTTTATCGTCTAAAATCGGTTTAAAAACGATTTTAAATGGCAAAATTGTAGAAAAATCCGAAAATTCGGACTTTTTTAGGCCGATAGTCATGGCTTCGGACGAATTTGTCGTGGATTTTGAAGCGAAAATTCATTTTAAATTCAACCGTCCATTAAAAATAAATAATAATGGATCCAAATACACTGCGAATATAATAATTAAAAAATAATACTTTTGACGGTTCGTTTAATTTAAAATCTTCTTTTTTATCGTCTAAAATCCATTTAAAACGATTTTAAATTGCAAAATTGTATATAATACCGCCCTAGCGGCTAGAATTGGTTTGCGCATTTCCGTCTCATTTGCCGAGATTTGTCCTCATATCGCCGCGTAAGATCACACATCAAAAATGCATTTTTTCTAGAGATATCATTTTTTAGTGTTATCAAATAAATTTAAAAAAATATTACTTAGATTGTGCACAGCTTTCCAGGGTAAAAGTGGCATACCAGCACCTTTTTCACGTGTGAAATAATGCACTAATTTTAAAATTAAAGCTTCCTCTTTCTCACTGAACCGGTGGGGCATCTCAAAACGATTTTTATTAGCAATTATTAGCGTAAAACACAAATCAACTACCAACAAATCAGTAAATTAATTAAATCTGTTATTTTCGTTATGATATTTTGACATTGACGCAAATCGATGTCAAAGATTCCAATTTGACGGACCAATTTAGTACATACGTTCATTGCATAAAGAAAGATGGAATGATATGACGTAACAGCGCAATAGACTTGAACGGACTTTATATAACTTATAATGATAAATGTGCTTAACATTAGTTAAATTTAATCTTACAAATTTTTAAGTTTAGCGAGAGATTAGTTGGCGCGCATGCGTAAGTTGTATGTATTGACAATAATTTTCTTAGGGTTTAAAAAAAGTAGAAGCAGGAAATAAGCTCAAAAAATAATTAAGGCACAAATTATTTTTTGAGCTTATTTCCTGGTTCTACTTCATTACCATGGCCTGTTCAGAGGAATAAAATTTACTTTTAATAAAAAAGATACTTTCAAAGGAGGTAAACATAGGTTCACATATTAACTATAACGGCGGTATAAATTAACTATCAAAATTTAATAGTAAATTTTCTTATGCAGGTTCGACTTGCTGTGTCAATCAAGAGCTTTCCAGGCGACTTCCAGAAGGAAAGGTCGACATTATTTGCTAAGACGAAGGACACCCGCTTCCTGGTAGAAGGAGGATACTTTTTACATCTACACATCTGGCGAAAAGAATGGGCTTCTTCGGCGGAAAAAAGACTTTCGCGAACAGAAAACCCTATAAAGATTAACATATTCAAGTTATTTGCTTAAAATCCAAGGCTAGAGTGCAGGGTTCTACCTGGTCTTTAAACAAGGTAAATATTCCTTAATTAATTCTTTTATGTCAGAAGTAATATTTGGCCGATAAGGCTTCCTTTCTCAGCAGTTTAGGGATGATCATCCTATGATCACATATCAGAATGCTGTTCTCTATATGACGTTCTGATCGCCTTAAAAGTATGGTAAAATACTTTCATATGGCATTTATATTTCGTATAAAAAGGGCAATTCTGTCAGACTTTTCCTTCTATCTTCATTCATATTGCAATTCTAAGTAACTTAACTTAAACTAAACATATATCTATTTTTTCTAAAACGCACATTTCCAAAGAAAAACAGTGTGTCATATACCAGTGAATTGTGAACAATATTTTCATTGTACTAGATGCATATTTCTTTAATAATGCAAGAAATATGAAATGCTTTGAAATACTTATTCAATTTGACTTAGCTAGTTACCAAAAAATATATCCTTGAAGACAACTTTAAATCATCAACTATAAGAATCAATCTACAATAAATTTTCACCAAATATAACAAATTATATTAACGGAATATATTTATATAAGTGTTCACTTAGTAACAATTGGAAAAACCATCAAATCTAATTGAACCAAAAAATGATTGTCTAAAATAGGCAAAATGAAATGAAAAACATATAATTTATTAATGAAACCTAATTGAGTAGCGTTTACGTTCCTGTACACTTTAATAATAACTGTTTACCTATGCTTAGCACAATACCATAAAGTAGCACATGCAAATAAAATAATGTATTAACTCAATAGGCGTATATAATATGCTTTAAAATGTTGATTTTTGAAATAAACTACTTAGCACTATTGTGTTGTTATTGTGTTGTCATGTTATTTTCATCTGTATTAATTTATACTCCTACAAAAGCATCATATGTATTTGCTTATCTCATGAAACTTAACCCAAAGTATGTATTTATTTTAACATAAAACCCGCCAACGAAAAACGGTATGTCACATATGACGAAGTAATGAGCAATAATTTTACTGGATTTTTCATTAATTCGTGAAATCTCAAATTTACCTGAAATTATTGAGTTTGAATTATTTAGTTATTAAGTTTTATTTAGAACTGAAATTACAAACATCCTATTCCAACAAGCCTGCAATAAATTATTAAAGCAACTCAAATGAACCCAAACTAATGAAAATATGTATTTCTGGCCCAAGAACAATTATGTCAAATAGATTTCCAAAAGTTAGATTTTCCGAAGATTCTGAGATGAGAAGGCTACAAAGAAGTTCAATATGGGCCGAAATTCGCGAAAATTAAAGGATAATGCTTATAAGATGAATGGACAATAAGGCAATAGCCATGAGATCTATAACTCAATCTGTTGAACCTTTGCGTCAATGTAGAAGTTATAGATATGTTCTATATTGTTGTGGAGGATTCATGTTTGCCTTGCAATTGATTGCCTATGGTTCCACCAATGTTTTCAATTTCTTATAGTCTAGAGCCTCTTCGGCTCTGGCTCCAGGGTCTAAACAGCACAAGTGCTAATTTAACGACCCTAACGAAGCTGAAAAACCTAAAGAAAACTGGAAAACGGTCGACGTTTCGAGGAACAAATCTGTCCCCGTCGTCAAGAACAAACAAATCTAAAAATGAAAATGGTTAGTAAATGTAAATAACAGTAGAAGATACTCAAGATAAGGAAAGTTCATAGAACCTTGTTCTCTTTCTTGGTAAGCCCTCCAAAAGGTAGGTAGTGCGTAAGTCTAATTAGAAGTTTACGAATTTCTAATTCGCCCTTATGGGGATAATCTTATTTCGGGCTAGAGAAGTTGGCATAGTTACCAGCTTGGTGTAGTCAATGAATAGACTGGATTTATTGGATTTTGGCTGAAGTCAAGATTTCTTTTTGGTAACTGGCTACGTGCGGAAGATTCCGAAACAAAATAAGCCGTTTCCTTCCTCAAGGGGTGCCTATGGGAGAGAGCCTTGCTCCCATCCGTCATCACCACCAAACACCCTACGCAGCTAAGGTTTTTATTTGAAGCGAGATTAAGTAGCTAACCAAGTAGTTACCAGTCAGTACGGCTGGTTGTCTTTTGGTACCGACTGCAGATATCGGTGGAGACCAGACCAGATAAGTGTGTAGGTTAACATATTGTTATTGGCGTGTTATTAGTATCTTCAGCGTTGTATTAGATTGCGTGTTTTATTTCTTCCGCGTTGTATTGATATAAATATTTCGAAATTGTTTTGGTGTAACATAGCGTACCGAGGCGTATACCTCTTTTAGGATACTATTTACTAGTGTGGTTCAATTAATGCTCATAGTTTTTTATGTTTTATTTCCTTATTCTTACAACTTGATTTATATTGTGGTAAATGATTAATATTGTTGTTCTGTCTTATTGACTATCTAGTTATAATAATTTTACAGAACGGTATTTCATAAAGTGAATCATTAAGCTTTATTTATGTACAACTGCGACACGTATACCATGGTAGATGCGCACAAGGTTTAGTAGTATTAGTATTATCCTGCTGACCCTTATTGCTTGTATGATGAGACGATAGATATCTTATGCATATTGCGTTTATTACTAATTTGTTGAAATTGATTTTGATTTTCCATCATCATTTGGTACCTTATATTGTTAGTTCCGTTATAGCTTAATGTGCCTAACAATTGTGCGATCATACGTCTATCCATTTCACTTCCATTATAATTCAACTTAATTAAAATTACAGTCTGTATGTATACACAACTGAACTAGTTCTATAATTATTGTGGTTCCCCAGCCCGCTGCGCCGCGCCGCAATAAAACATTACAATGAGAACATGGGTGGGATCGATTTGACAAACCGAATGATTGCTTGTTATCGAAGTTATCATAAAACTAACAAATGGCTAGTACGAACATTTGATTATTTTATGGATTCCGTGACAGTTAATGCATGGCTCCGGTATAGAAACGACCTCCAAGATTTGAAAACAAGGAAAAATGTTAGTAGAACGACTGATACAGCTTCAGATGTGTCAACATACACTTTATATTTATTTTATCCAGAAAGCTCTTATTTTGTATTTTTCTTTAGCCGGGTTAGTAAACTCTTTAAATCAACCTTTTTCTACCTTTTCATGTTTTTCTCTTTAAGAGTTTTAGAAGTTGCATCAAATAAAACTATATTTTATGAAAATTAATTTATTTTATATACACAAGGTAAGCTGGGGTATGAAACCTTCGGCAAAATGCACCAAAACAGAGTTTTATCTACAATACAATATCGAATCACAATAGAGTTTTAATCATCTCCTGATGATGCTAAGATTGTCAGCGAAACGCTCGTCGAGTGCAAAACTTCTGTTTCGGTAATATGGAAAAAACTTTGTCTTAGTAAGGTAAAGGTAATGAAAAAATTGATATTAATTAACAACTAAAGTTGAAAACAATATTAAACTAAAGTTAAAAACAATATAAAACTATATTTTAGGTTCAATTGTAAATATTTCTAACTTTCTGGTTTAAAAATTTCATTCTTTAAAAATCCCCAAACAGAAATCCATGATCGGACCATTCATGCCCATCTATTGCTCACCAAAGTAATCATTTAAAATAGTGTTTATTCGTCGGGCAATGTGATTCGGCGTTTCATCAGGTCGGGGGAAAAGTTATTCAAATCCAAATCAAAAAGGTGATCATCTAAAATTTGACAGCAGCTTTTAGCGTTGAGGTTTCTTTTAAAAATCTGGTAAGCCAAAATTCTACACTTAATGTTGAAATGAAATATTTCTTGCGTAATACGATCCACTGCCAGATGTGGGTTTTAATTCATCACTGAGATATGCGCTTCATCAGTCCATTAAAAAAAAATAATAATATCATCTCGACATTTTTAAAGATACGACAAACCAAATTGTCTTTACCGATCAGCATCATTGGGATATAAACTGTGAACTTTTCAGAAATGGTGTAACAGTCTGATTTTACCACTCTAAAAGATTTTAAATTTTATTTTATATGCTGCATTTGGCAACACAAGATTCTATAATTTGTGGTAAGAATTATTGAGTATTAACCTCTCCGGTTAATCTATCTGTATATAAAACAAAGTCGTGTTAGTTACACCACTTATAACTCAAGAACGGCTTAACCGATTTTTATGATCTTTGGTTTGTTGGATTTGTCTCCGCCCCGAATAGCAGAATAACTATTAAAATATGGGAAAAATTCTTGGATAAAAAATTATACAAAAAATTAGTTATAAATTAGGCTTGCAACTCCGTCATCTTCCGCAATTGACATCTCATGTCACGCATGATTATAGTTTTTTAGTAATATATGATGTCCACTGCAAATCAGTGACATACTACACATTATAGGATAGAAATTCAACGGAAAATAGTGGGAAAGTAGCATATTCAAATCTAGAAAGATAATGAAATACATAGAAAATACTTGAATCGAAATATGAAAAATTATAGAGAGTAAATGACAACAACTGTCACATCGATTGGTATCAATCATTCCAGATCATTCGGTCGATCAGTCATCAGTACTTCGTGTTGCTTAAACATCGATAGCAAATCAACTATCGGAACAATCGATAGTTTTATAAAGAGCTATCGATAGTCGAAACAATTTTTTCCAAAGCAGGTGATATCAGAGTATAACAATGTTCTACTCGGGTGATATCATGACGAAGAAAAGAAACCGGCTTAAAAATAAAAACTTAGATACTTTGTTGTTCATCATTTACAATTACTCAACCGATTTTTATGATCTTTGATTTGTTGGATTTGTCTCCGCCCAGAATAGCTGAATAACTATTAAAATATCGGAAATCGGAAATATACAGTGTGTCCAAAAACTACGCAACTTTGGGAAATATCTTTATTATAGGTTTCTCAGAAAATATAATTCTTTATAAAAGTTGATGCTTAAAAAAAGGTAATTTTTACAATGCTAAATTAAGGATAAGTTATACAGGCTCCTTAAAACACACAAACAGTAAGATTAAAAAAAAATTGGTATATCGGAAAACCCTTCTGCAGAAAAAAAAAGTTCCTATTAAGTTGTTGTTGAAAAAATTAAGAACAAAATTAAGAAAAAGAGGGTTTTTTTGACATTTTTTCAATAATTGGCATGAATTTTCTCCGCATCAGTGCACTTTTGGAAAAAAATGGTATTTGACTTTTATTTTTGCCTTAATAGGAACTTTATTTTTTCTGCAGAAGGTGTTCCGATATTCCCAAATTTTTGTTTTTTTAACCTTAATTTTTGTATTTTTTAAGTACCCTGTATAACTTATCCTTAATTTAGCATTGTCAACATTAGTTTTTTTTTTCAGGCATCAACTTTTATCAGGAATAACATTTTCTGAGAAACTAATAATAAAGAAATTTCCCATGTATTGCATACTTTTTTGGACACACTAGATAAAGCATGGTCGGGTTAGTTACACGAAGAACGGCTGAACCGATTTTTATGATCTTTGATTTGTTACAAATTATACAGAAAATTAATTTTTAAATAAACTAAGTTTGGAACTCCACCATCTTCCGCAATTGACAGCTCACGTCACGCATGCTTACAGCTCTTTTGTAATAATTGATGTCCACTATAAGTCAGTGACATACTACACATTATAGAATAGAAATTTAACGGAAAATAGTGAAATAAATAGAAAATACTTGAATCGAAATGTAAACAAAAATATAGAGAATTAATGACAACGACTGTCAAATTGATTGGTCTCAATCATTCCAGATCTTATCATCTACTTTTATTGAATTTTTATTTTCTTTATATACACTCACCGGCATAAAAAAACGGCCACTAAAAACTAGCCCGAATTTCAAAGTTGGATTTCTCGCAAACCACATGTTAGATTTTGATGATTTTTTTTTTAAATTGTAAATTGATTCCTTCTTAACGGATGATACGTCAGAAATTTTTATTCCTATTTTAATTTGAGCATATACAGGGCGCAACAATAAGACGAAGTTTTTTGCCCGAACTTTGTAACACCCTGTAGGGTGCAACAGCTACAGTGGCTATTGCTAAATCAAACCACATTGTAGCCTCATCTTTTGTGAGCATTTTGTTTTTTTAATCACGACATTATCCCTTTTTGTATTGGGGATATGCTGTTTTAAAACGAACGTCTCGGAACAATGCTTCGCAGGCAGAAAGTTTTATGTGTAAGTAATCAAGGCGGCATATGCGAAAACGGATTTATGAGTATCTGCAATATGACAGCAACGGTTGTCAAGGTAAAAGATGCCATTATCTGTGACGGATGTTGCTCGTATTGTGGCCTTAATTGAGGATGGCCGAAGTCAACGTTATGTGTCCGATACCCTGGGTATACCTCGAACAACAGTCCAGGATACCTGGAATCGGTATATGGAAACGGGAAATTTCACCAGGCGAGTGGGTTCGGGAAGAAAATGGAAGACAAATGCAATTGACGACCGCTTTATTGTCTTGAATACTTCACGAAATCGTAGAATTACAGCGTTTCAGAATCAACATCTACTACAAGACGTGCGTAGAACTCAAGTCAGTGAGAGAACAATCCGACGAAGATTAAAAGAAAACAGCTTGTCTGCAAGGAGGCCTGCCACAGAACCCCAGCTACTTCCAAGACATCGTCGAGCAAGTCTTCAGTTTGCGCGTTTACATGTGAATTGGGATATTGAGCACTGGACTAAAGTCCTTTTCATGGATGAATCGCGGTTTTGCCTGCGATCGCCTGATGGTCGGGAGTTTCAATGGAGGTTCTGTGATGGTGTGGGCGGGAATTTCTAGGGAGGCCCATACAGATTTAATCTTTTTGAAAACGGCGCCTTAAATGCACATCGATATATTGAGGATATTCTACAGAACGCTGTTGTTCCCTATTCTCATTTTATCGGAGACTTAAAAATTTAAATATTGTTAACAGACCTGTACATATACCTTTACCACGGTATAAATAAGTATATACGGTAGGTTCACTCATGACAAATTTCCAATTTCGCCGACAGTTTTTACCTTCGAAGCGATTCCGGATCAATCTCGTTCGCGGCCAGTTGTGGCTACACTACGAGGGAGAATTTACGGTCAGTGTGCAAACGCCTTGATATTCTGTACTGTTGGGTCGCGTTGAATTAAATAATTATTAAGATCGCTACTATGGCGAGATATTGTTGTCCGGATAATTATTGTATTACAAAAGTGGGTGACGGATTTTCATTGCCCCAAAGACCCCATCAGTTAAGATTTATAATATTGTTTGAATAATATGCAGTTTTTCAATTACACGTATAATCGGTTTAACAAATATGTCTTTATTAAAATTTTGCTATTTACCTAAATATGGATAAAGACAAGAGTGAGAAAAGAAAAAAAGTACGGCAAAAATAAAATGCCTGTCACCACTAGCGTGAGCAAAAATCCGTTTGTTTTAATAATTGCGAATTTTTCACATGACCTTTTGTGTTTTTAAAGCAACTCTTATATTTTAACATTGAAAATGTTTCTATTATCCTAGCAAGTATAGGGCCCCTAATCGTGAAAAAGTGCATGCTACATTTGACACATGACATCATACGCGTGTGAGATCGTGTTAGTTTATTTACTTAAACTTAAATTTGATTTATAAGGTATCGAAATCGATTAAAATGACTAAAATAAATTAGAACTAACTGAAACTCACCGAAAGTTGTTTGAATGACTAATCAAAACTCGCCAAAAGTAACCAATACAGGCTTAAACGTACCGGTAGAGGTTATAAAAATTGAATTAAGTTAAAACTAACCAAAACGAACGGAATTTTCGCGACTAACCAAAAACATTAAATTTGATTATATCATATCGGAACCGATTCAAATGACTAAAATAAATTGGAACTAACTGAAAGTAATCGAAAGTTGATTGAAAAACTAACCAAAAGTAGCTAAAAGCACCAAAAAGGGCTAAAACGTATCGGAACAGATTAAAACTATTAAAGTAAGTTGAAACTAACCCAAAGTAACCGAATTTTGGCGACTAACCAAAAACGTTAAAATTGGTTATAAAGTATCGGAATCGGTTCAAATGACTAATATAAATTGAAACTAACTGTAATTAACAAAAAGTAGATTGCACGACTTATCAAAACTAGCCAAAGTAACCAAAAGCACTAAGAGATTAAACCTATCGGAACAGATCAGAAATATTAAAGTTAGTTGAAACTAACCCAAATTAACCTAATTTTGGCGACTGACATAATTTTACCAAAAACATTTAAATTGGTTATAATGTATCGGAACCGCTTCAAATGAATAAAATAAATTGGAGCTAACTGAAAGTAACCGAAAGCTGATTGAATGACTAGCCCAAAGAAACTAAAAGCACCGAAATCGGCTAAAACGTATCGTAATAGATTAAAAATATTGGAGTAAGATAAAATTAACCCAAATTAACCGAATTTTGGCGACTAACCTTAACTAAACAAAAACAGTAAAATTGATAATAACGTATTGGAACCGGTTCAAATAACTATAATAAATTGAAACTAACTGAAATTAACCGAAAGTTGATTGAACAACAAAGCTAACCAAAAGTAACCATAAAAGCGAAAACATAAATCAAAATAGATTAAAAATATTAAAGTAAGTTGAAACTCACTTAAATTAGCCGAATTTCGGCGACTAACTAAAATTAACCAAAAACATTAAAATTAATTATACTCGTAACGTATTGGAACCGGTTCAAATTCTAAAATATATAAAAACCAACCAAAACTAACAGAAATCTGATTGAATGACAAACCAAAACTAATGAAAAGTAACCAAAAGCACTAAAACGTATCGGAATAGGTTACAAAAATTAAAGTAAGTTAAAACTAACCAAAATGAGCAGAACTTGGGCGGATAACCAAAAGTAACGAAAAACACTAAATTTGATTATAACGTAACGGAGTCGGTTCAAATGACTAAAATAAATAGGGTCTAACTGAGACTAACCGAAAGTTAATTAAACGGCTAAACAAAACTAACTAAAAGTAACCAAAAGCGAAAGAACGGGCACAACAATTCGGAACAGGTTAGAATTATTATTTACCGCAACGTCATGGCTAGTTATATATTAATAGATTTTCCTATCTACAAGTGGAGGGTAATTTTTTTGGTCTTCATATCCGCACCTTTTTAAATTTTTTTATAATTATGTTAAAAAATATTATAATGTTAAAAAGGCATTTCTTTAATTAGTTAGTTTTAATTCATTTTGGTCACTTGAACCGACTCCGATACGTTACAATCAAATTTAATGTTTTCGGTTAGTTTTGGTTAGTCGCCAAAATTCGGTTAATTTAAGTTAATTTTAACTTACTTTAATATTTTTAATTTGCGCGATACGGTTTAGCCCTTTTTGGTGCTTTTGGTTAGTTGTTCAATCAACTTTCGGTTAGTTTCAGTTAGTTCCAATTTATTTTAGTAATTTGAACCGGATCCGATACGTTATAACCAATTTTAATGTATTTGGTTAGTTTTGGTTAGCTGCAAAAGTTCGAATAATTTGAGTTAGTCTTACTTTAAGTTTTTTAATCTGTTCCGATACATTTAGTTCTTTTTGGTGCTTTTGATTACTTTTGGTTGGTTTGGGTTTGTAGTTCATCACGCATATGACATCATGTGTGCCAAATGTAGCATGCACTTTTTCGCAATTTGATGCCCCATAACAGCAAAACAGAAACATTTTCAATGTTAAAAGTACTACGGCAAACGTAGCGCGATGAGAGAAATTCTCACAAATGCAGCCAATCACTTGAGAAATGCACCCGGTTAATTGGCCATGTTAAAGAGGACGCCAAATAAGTCAGCTAGAGTAGTGAACTGACGATTTCGCAGTAAATGTGAGAAAAATACTCGTAGCGCGAGTAATAAAGTGTTAAGACCTTTAAGAAGCTATAAATTTACTTTACTAGCTTAATATGTCCTTTTTATATTTAAATTCCCACAATATTTGTCAGGTACTTTAAACCTTCTGCTTTATACATGTTTTAATAGATGAATCAAGTCACAAACTGTCAAATAAATTATTTTAATTGGTTTTATCTTTATTTATAATGTTTTTGAATTTAGTATACGTTACTATTTTGTATAACTTTATTACATAGTTTTATTCATTTGAATCACGTATTAAAAATTACCTTAATCGCCCTTTGAAATATCGTGTATCAAATAATAACCGAGGAAATAATTTTGCATCAGCTAATACTTTTTGAATCTCCCATCACAGACTGCTCGATGCCGCAGGTAGAGTAAAAACTAATTTTTTACCGTGCTGCGGCTTTTGCCTTTGATCCAAAAACATGAAACGATTTTTGCTGAGTGAATCTACTCGGTATTATTTGTACTCTGCCTTTACCAGATATCGGAAATAAACCAACAGATATCAATGATTACTTTTTACGATTCTCTAGAAATAAAAAACAAATCGACGGAAATTTATTGCAATTCTATCTTCAAAATTTGAAGATCAACATTCCTGAAAAATTTGAATTCGTCACTGTCAGTATTGATGAAGTAAAAACACAATTATATAGCATACAATCATTGGCGTCGGGTTCAGATCTGCTAAATATAGATATGCTATTGATGTGCTGTCCCAAAATTCTTCTCTTTCTTACTAATATAATAAATTCTTGTATCCTAGATGGTATTTTCCCGGATGATTGGAAATTGCTCGCGTCACCCCATTGTCTAAAAATAACAACGTGTCTAGTTTTAATGAATTGAGGCCTATTAGTGTTTTGCCATGCCTTTCGAAAGTTCTTGAGAAAGTTATGAACAACCAAATTTGCAAATACTTAGAAACCAATAATATTTTGCCACCAAAACAATCTGGTTATAGAAAAGATTTTAGCTGCGTGACAGCACTCTTGGGCGTAACTGATGATATTATACGGGCTTCAGATTCAGGCTACTCATCGGTTTTGGCATTGCTGGACTACTCGAAAGCATTTGACACAGTTAGCCATGATTTGTTGTTTGCGGTTCTTCACTTTGTTGGTTTTTCCGAGCATGCTATTTTATTTATTAAGAATTATTTGGAAAATAGAGTGCAGTATGTTGAAACAGACAGGGGTTGTTCCTCTAGGGAGATAGTAAGCTGTGGTGTGCCGCAAGGGTCAATATTGGGCCCTTTATTATTCACGATTTATACTAATAATATTTGCTCCTGCATGGATTACTCATCGGCTTACTTCTATGCTGATGATGCCCAAATATTATTTTCTTTTTCATCTGACTCTTGGCCTCTAGCAGAAACAAAAATAAATCACGACCTAAACAAATTACTAAAATTTTCGGAGCGCCATGGATTACAAATTAATCCCGACAAATCATCTGTAATGATCTTTGGAAAAAACAAGTCTAATCTCGCCAGACAGCTTGATATAAGAATGGGTGATCGGTCATTGGAGTTTACTAACAGTGCTAAAAATTTAGGGGTTAAACTGGATACCGATTTGCGCTTTAGAGAGCAGATTGCTACTTATCTGCAGCGCGAATATATGTCTTTGAAAATGATTTATCCTCATAGGCACTTGTTAACTCAGGGACAGAGAATCAGATTAACTGATTCGCTTATTCTAAGCCATTTTAATTATTGTGATGTTCTGTATGGGCCTTGTTTGGATGGCATTTGTAAACTTAAAATAGAAAAAGTACAAAAAAATTGTTTACGTTTCATATATGGCATAAGAAAGTTTGATCCAGTATCTCATAAGTTAAAAGATGCAAAATGGCTAAGTATGGAAAACAGGCGCAAATTACATTCGTTAGTGTTATTCCATAACATAATTTATAAAAATTGTCGTCCATACCTAACTAACAAGATAAAGTTTAGAATGGACGTACATAATCTAAATCTAAGATTTAGGGGACTTATTACCCCACCACCTCACAAAACCTCATTGTTTCAGCGAAGTTTTACCTATAATATATATAAACTTTACAATGGTCTGTCAATGAACCTAAGGTCAGTGAGTCCATCTGCATTTAAAACTCTTCTAAAAAGGAGTCTCTTGTGGCCCCATCTTTCTGCGGTCCCGTAAAGAGTATATTTAGTGTGCGTATATATTACTTTATTTTTGATTTATTAGTGTATTAGTTTTGAGCGAATTACATAATTGGACATGATTCCTAGTTTAAAATTATAGTAAGGGGGCTGAACTTTGATCAATTTTTAATTGTTTTCAGCTCCTTTTTTTGCAATTTAATTTCTTAGTTTAGTCTTAGTATCAAATAGTATAATGTATTTTTATTTTTTGGTTATTGCAAAAATAAATATTATTATTATTATTATTATTATTATTATTATTAATGCAAGATAATGCGCGACCACACGTGGCATTAGTAGTTAACGAATATTTGGACGAAGTGGGTATTGAACGAATGGTTTGGCCAGCTTGCAGCCCTGACTTCATCCCCATTGATCATCTGTGGGACCAACTTCAAAGGCGCATTCGTCGTCGACCTGTTTTACCCGACAGCCTTCAAGATCTGCGAATTGCACGTCAGGAAGAATTTGATGCCATTCCACATGAATTTGTAACAAACCTGATTGATTCAATGCCACGTCGACTAAATGAAGCGGTTTTGAAGCGAGGAGGCCACACTAGATATTAGTCCCTTACAATTTATTTATCTTTTTTTTTTTATTTTCATGTTTTTGTTAGTTTTCATATTAAACTTACGTTCTGATGTTTGTTTGATTTTTTTTAAAGCTTTTTCCGAGGCGTTTGTTTTAAAGCAGCGTATCTCCAACACAAACGGAGATAATGTCGTGACTAAAAAAACAAAATGTTCACAAAAGATGAGGCTACAAGATGATTCCAGTTAGCAATAGCCACTGTAGCTGCTGCACCCTACAGGGTTTGTAACACCCTGTAGGGTGCAGCAGCAGCAGTTCGGGCAAAAAACTTCGTCTTATTGTTGCGCCCTGTATATGCTCAAAATAAAATCGGAATAAAAATTTCTGACGTAGCATCCGTTAAGAAGGAATCAATTTACAATTTAAAAAAAAATCATCAAAATCTAATGAGTGGTTCACGAGAAATCCAACCTTGAAATTCGGGCAAGTTTTTAGTGGTCGGTTTTTTATGCCGGTGAGTGTATATTATCCTAATAAACTATTGAACTTAAAAAATCTAAATTAAGTTTAGGTAAAAGTTAACAACACATCCATTGACTGTTAGGCGGTACGAAGTTCACCGGGTCAGCTAGTTAATTATAAATTCATTTATTTGATATGTTGTAAATAAGCTTAATGGACTTCCCGTTGCCGCATTTATTAATATTAATTAATTATATGTACATACGGTTAGTATTACATAATATGTATTACCTTTTATAACATCTCCAGCACTTTGTCGCTGTCTTTGTTCTAGAGTTAGTGGATTTAGAGGTTATATTGTAGTTCTTCTTACCTACATTTGGCGACTTCGATATTTGGGACTTTATATTTATCTTTTCGAGTGACATCTTGTAAGATTTGTAATATTCGATTGGTAGCCTTGAATATTACTAATGGGCTCTTTTCACTTAATTGTTGCTGTCGATTGGTATTTTAAAAGGTTTATTATTTCGTTTAGGAATATTTCCTATTATTTATTGAAAATTTTAATTTTAGCTCATTAGTTGTTGCTTCCGCAGTTGTTTTACAACGTTTCATTGTAACATTTTTGTTATATTTCTGTAAACTATCATTTGCCATTTGGTCTGACTCTTAAAAACTAAATAATCACATGACATAAAATGATACATCAAAGCAAGACGAAAGATAAAGCCCATTTTCCCACAGCCTAATGGTTCGCTAAAAAGTAAGGCTTTCTGGGCAAAATAAATATAAAATGTGTGGTATCACTGAAAAGTTAATTTTATTTCGAATCGGACTCTTAAATAACATGAAGGGTGTTGTATTAAGATTAAAGTTTGTGACATATCTTCAAAATTTTAAGTGGTGGAAAGAATACGTCCGCCACTCAATTGTAGGCAAAAATCTACGAAAACTACCTTCAAGCTTTTTTTTTGCTATCTTTAATAACAACCGATTTACGAGGGCATGCCCAAAGTGGATACCCTTTTAAAAATTTCTGCATATCCCAAACGAATCGAGATAGCTATGGGATGGGAGAGTTTACGTCGTCAGACTTGTTTTAAAAATCTCACACGCGAATTCGGAGTATGTTTTTATGAAATCTTTCTAGTTTACCCTGTACCTCGTAAATGACATCGAAATTGGACCCTGTACATTGTCTCTCGTTAATAAAATGCATGTTCTCTCTTTTATATTTGTTATTTGAGTATTGTGTTATTGATCTATATAGGACCTAAGGCATGCTTTTTTATCTGTAAAGTTTCTAGAGGTATATTCAATATCCTTCTTTACTAGAGTTAATTAGATGTAATATTTAGTAGGGCATTACTAGAAATGCCCTCCAAACTATCTATCATCACAAAAAGCATTAATAGGCAATTATTTTAGTGTACACTAAAGAGTGTGGTTCTTAATATAATTCCGCAAGGGTGCGTTCCTCAATGTGCGTGTTAAATATGACACACGAATAATCAAGGCGGGAGAAATCATCCCTCTTTCCACGTATATTAATTAGTTAGATATTTCCTACCCCTATTTTATACTCCGGGGCTAGGCACTTCAATATTTGTTAACGAAAATATATGTTAAAAGCTTTATCGTGTACCCTTAAACCAATTACGAGCGAAATCCGTTTCATATTAACCCATCATATTTGAACATTTCAATGCTAATATTAGCAAACGCTTTTAAACTCGGCTGCCGATTTTTGGCCATTTCCGTATATAGAACTGAAAAAGTGTCATATTTGATCATTTCAGGCATTGAATTGAGAAAGGTATTTAATATAATTTAATATAAAAATATACAATATTTAGATAAAAATACAGGTTTGGACTGGTCATACAAGAGGAAGACACAGAATTTATAGAAGGAAATGATAAAACATTAGGAATTATTCGAGAAATCCTATAACCTATATTTAAACAGCATAAACAGACATACAAGAGCAGCAGTTTAGAGATAAAAGCAAATAAATAGAGAGATTCTAAGGAGAACACGATTTCTTCAATCTACATAAAAATTAAGAGAGGAGGGAACACTCCTAAAAAATGCTGAAAATTAAAGAATCTCAGCAGTTGAAGATAAACTACAGTATGAGAACGAATTGTTAGGATTATTTAAATTATTATATTGTATATAGATCATGTAAAAGTATAATCATAATATATTTTTTTCGACGAGGTCCTCCTGAGGATAACTTGATAAATTGATAACACTTCAGCGTGAGGTGCTCTAATTAAGGGTTAAAAATCAACTCACTTGAGCCTTATAGGCTGGCGCCTGCATAAATTATAACGTTGCATCAAGCATTTTTCTTACTTCGGATGTTCTGGTCGACTTGTTGAGTGGAGCCAGGGTGGTTTTCTTGATTCTTTAGAAATGATTTCCAAATTATTGGGCTGTTGAGATCGTCGTGTCGCATATTGGGCTGTTCGTTCTTTTCAATTTCTAGGGTTTTTCTGACTATGCGAGTTTTGTAGTGGTCCACTCCGGCTCTTTGCCTCGATTTGGTGAAAGCAATAATAATAATAATAATAATAATAATAATAATAATAAATAATAATAATAATAATAATAATAATAATAATAATAATAATAATAATAATAATAATAATATCGTTTATTTCTTCAGTACAAAGCACATACACTACAGTTCCCTAACTGAAGAAAAAGTCACATTCATAGCTAGGATAGAAATACAAATGTTATTAAAACATCTTAAATTAATGTGTATACGTCCTATTTGCCAATACAACTAACTATCTACTACTATAATTAAATACTAATACAAATATTTGCTGCTAAAATTTTTAGGAAAAAAACTATTCAAGAGAGTAGCAACTTTTCTGGATCAGGTAATTCTTGAGCCTTTTCTTAAAAATAAATATATTTGGGGCACCTTTTATGTCATGGTGCAAGCGATTAAAGATCTTACAAGCATTGTAAATAATATTTTTCTGATAAAATGCTGTATGGTGAGCATCTGGCACCAAAAGATCTCGTCTACGGGTGTTATGAACATGGACAGGCCTATTTGCTTGAAAAATTGACTTATTTTTATACACATAAATACTTACTTCAAGTATGTAAACACCAATAAATGTAAGGATATTATTATTTTCAATGTGTCCCCTGCATGAGTCTTTTTAGTATTACTAATGATCCTGATGGCATACTTCTGAATAAGAAAGACCCTTGAAGCTAAAGGACTAAGGACTCAGTCCCCAAATAAGAATACCATATCGCATGAACTAGTTTTCAATTTATTGCAAAGCACATCTATGTGGGAATTCCAATGTAGATCCTGGTCGAAAGTAATGCCCAATAGTTTAGAAATGCTTGGTGAAAGAAACTCCTTTTGTATATCCTTGAATAAAATAATAGATTCCACTGCCTGTTCATTTCGTGAAAAACTAACAAAATTAGTTTTATCCTCATTACGACATAACTTATTTTTTCAGACCATAAAATTGCACTATTATACACTGTTTCAGCCAATGTTGGAACCTTCAATCAAGAAATTTGTATCGTCTGAATAAGACATGGCCCTTATGATAGGTGCAATGGCTTCTATAAAATATACCAGGTCATTAATATACACCAAGAAAAGAAAAGGACCCAGGATAGAGCCCTGAGGCACACTCTGAGTTATCAGGCAAGACTCGCTACTTTCATTATTAACTGTAACAATCTGGCTTCTGTTCTGAAAATAGGATTTTAACAATGCCAATGATGACTCCCTAACACCGTACCTAAAAAGCTTATAAAGTAAAATGTCATGATCCACAAAATCAAAAGCACGAGAAAAGTCTATAAATTATCCCAAAATGTGTTTTCCCTTGTCAATTGCAGCCACAATCTAATTTTGAAATTGGCACAAAGCTGTTTCTGTGCTTTTAGATAGGGTAAAACCATGTTGGGCACAGTTCAATAAGTTATATTTTATAAAAAAAGAAGATAAAGAATTTTTTATATGCAACTCAAGAACTTTTGAAACACTAGACAACTGACTTATAGCTCGATCATTTGTGTAAACATTAGGATTCCCCTTCTTAAACAGAGGCAACACTTTAGCCACTTTCAACTTATCAGGAAAGATTGATCTCTCCAAACACAAATTCATAATAAAAGCCAAAACATCACCTAAAACAAATCTACACTTTTTAAGGAAATTATTGGAGATTCCATCAAAACCTGCAGCGTTTGAACACTTTAGACCATTGATTAGACACAACATCTGCGGAACAAACTGGCGGCATAAAAAAAAATTGTATCTTAAGGAGATATGCTTTGGCAAAAAATTACAATCACTTGAGCCAGCAAACTGAGGCCTGAAATTCGTAAAATGTTTGTTAAAACTATTGGCCACTTCTCTATCTGACAGCCTTAGATTATTTTTAACCATCTCAATGGCAGCACTCTTTTTGTAATTTTTTTGTAAGTCGTGAATAATTTGCCACATAGTTTTAGATTTATTTGCAGCCCCCAAAATCTTTTTATCATTTTGGTCCCTTAAAAATATTTTTAGTTTTTCTTTATATATGTTAGTTAAATGTTGACAACTTGTCTTATATGTAGTTTGAGTCATATCTACAGATTTCATTATAAAAAGATATAATTTTCCTTAATCTCATTAATTCAGGATTTAACTTCTGTTTTTTAATTATATTTTCATTTCTGTTTAATTTTTTTACCCATGGAAAACACATCTCGTAATGATAACAAAATATATTAAAAAAACTTACAAGAGCAGCATTAGGGCATGTTTGCATACAAACACTGTGCCAATCTTCATTCTCCAATGATGATAAAAACGAAACAAAATTATCATTTGAAAAAATTCGTATGTATGAAACAAGTGATAATACTTGAGTTTTTTTAATTTCCTGAGTGTCAAAATATAAAAATTGAGCAAAATGATCAGATAGGTTCAGATCCACAACAAAAGCCTCAAAAGAAAAGATATTTGAAATTAGAAAATTACCTATCAGATCCAAAAACATTGACAAATTAAGACTAGGGACAAGAAAGTTTACATTAAAATCACCTCCTAGTATCACAGAATAGTTATTTTTTAAGACACTGTCAAGGCGATTGTTCAAACAAATAAGGAAATCATTAAAATTACCACTAGGTGCCCTATATATTCTCTGTGTATACACGTTTTATATGCACTTCTAATTGGAGTGTTTTAAAATAAATTGTAAGTTTACCACTGTACAACTATTATAGTACACATATGACGCATTCCATACATGTACATGTCTTTGGAAATAAAGGATGTTTATTATTATTATTATTATTAGATAATATCACTTTAAGACTTTCAATCAATATTCCAGCACATTCTAAAACTTTTTCTACACAAAACAGACTTCTAAAATTCTAAAATTTTCCCTAAAATTATCATTTCTGTAAAAACTACTACACAAGCTAAAATTGGACAATTTAATTTCCTGCAGTTGGTCAAATTGCTGCCGTGCTCTGACTGTAATAAAAAGTCGCAATTATTTTTATTTGAAAGGGCAATATCTAGTTCAATATTTTTGTTTGAAATGCACTGAATGTTTTGATGACAGACCTTTAATGGTCGTTGAAATTTTTTCTTAGTCTCGAAAAAACTTTTTTGTAGTCTCACTCTTTTCAGTGGTTTGACCTGTTAAAGAAACTGCATTATCTATATTAGGAGAAGTCAATACAATAAAATTGCAACTTGTATCCGCCTCGGGCATAAAAACTTCATCTTCCAAACTTATATTCCAACTGGTGTTATTTAAGTTATTATTTCTCGGTTGAAGGTTAATATTCTCAGACCGTTATCATCCAAATAAACAGTTCTAATATAAGTTAAATTTTTTTTAAATGAGAATCATTATTAAAAACATTGTTGAAATCAGCATTTTGGTTATTCATATCTAAATACTTTATATACCCAGGTAAAAATTTGTCAAGTTGGAAAGCATATTCACTTAGCTTGTAGTTAAATCTATTAATCATATGATTTAAGACAGTGTTTGATTTTAGAAAGGGTACAGACACCAAGATTATGTTAGCATTCAGAAATTTTTTTAAGTTTGAGTTTAGCTCCCTAAAAGAAGGGTATTTTTTCTTGAAAAATTCATTTTATGATTATATCGTTTTCCTTAAAATCTTTTGCTAACTTAGGAAGATTATCGATTATTTGTTCACTTAATGCATTGGGTTTTACTATTGTGTGCACTTTAAAATTACTTACACTACGACAATCAAGAACAGTTTTTCTAAACCTATATACAGTTTGATCACCTTTTTTTCCACGATTATTCGATTATTATTCTTATTCTACGGACTGCTTTTTACCTCCACGGTAATTAGTAAAGGCCATTACAAGCCTAGAGCTAACTTTTTTCTAGTCGCCGGGGACGCATCCCCGGTACCTGCCCTCGATATGGGGAACCAGGATGACGACTGCATGTCCATCAAATCGGTGGACATGCAGATCGAACCCCCAAACGAAATCGTCGAAATGAAAATTCGTATAATTTATAAAAAATTAGCCCTCAACTTTGAAAAGTGCAAGGAGTGTGTCCACCTGGCTGACCCTTTAAAGTCCATCACGGGTAAAACCACCAACTCACTTATTTTGCCCTTAAACAAGGGTATTGACCATTTAAGGGCTAATCATGACTTGCGCCCCTCTGCGAAGAGGGCCGCAAAATCCAAAATAGATACAGGTCGCGCGAATTACAAGAAAAAGCGCCCGGATGAAGACACATCTGGCATGGACACAGACCCATCGCCCAACTCTAATAATAAAAAAGCCCAAAAAACAGAATTGGTAAAAAACAAGCCCGCACCTACCTTTAACGTAAACGTTGATTTACGTCCTAGCACTTCTGAGGCCCTGGCAGAAGAAACGACTAAAGACGCTTTCAAAACGCCCTACAGGACAGTAGGGTTTAAGAAAATCATCAGAGAAGTAAAACTGGACTCTGGAGGGGGTACAAACGTACCCCTCAATAACAGATCTGAACCCTTGTCAGACATAGACGACGACAATAGCAGCGTACTTTCTAGCGATAGCGCTAGAAAACAAGTAAGAAAGTCCAGCATTCGCCCAAATAAGCAAGCCCCAGCA
This sequence comes from Pissodes strobi, assembly GCA_016904865.1. Classification (NCBI taxonomy): domain Eukaryota; kingdom Metazoa; phylum Arthropoda; class Insecta; order Coleoptera; family Curculionidae; genus Pissodes; species Pissodes strobi. The sequence goes on along the minus strand of MU181938.1, from coordinate 628,148 downwards.
CCCCAGAAAACCAAAGTAAGTCCTCCACCACCCGTAGTCCTGCAGGGGAAAATACAGTCGCACAAAACCCTGCGGGAGGATATGCAAAAATTGCATATACTTAAATACACGATTAAATATGCGAAAAAAAAAAACAGCACAATCATATACCTTGACACAGAAAAGGATTGGGCTCCCTTCAAAAGAAACTGCTACAATGAAAAACTGCAGTACCATTCATACGCTGACAGGAGTCAAAAAACTCATGCATTTGTCATGAGGGGCCTAGACGCTGAAATAAACATTGCTGACATCAGGAGACACTACTTAAGCGATGAATATAACCTCGACGCAAAAAATATCTTCCTGATTAAGAAAACCAGGGTGCCACTATATCTGGTCGTCCTGGAAGCCTCAGTTACCCTAAAGAGGCTCCAGCAAGAAATCAGGACACTCATTAACGTGAAAATCTCGTGGGAAAACCGAAGAAATGTGAAACCGATCACGCAATGCAGACGTTGTCAGGGTCATGGACATTCCATGACCTATTGTCAAAAAAACTATAAGACCCACGAGATCACGTCATGCACAAGTGACGTTGTCAAATGTGCCAATTGTGGAGGGCCACATAGGTCGATAGATCAGGAGTGCCCTGTTTACTTATTTAAAATTGAGCAGTTAGCGGCCACTGCGAAAATGCCACCACAGAAAAACTACGTTCCTGCTCCCTTGCCCGCCACGCCGCCCTGGCAGGGGCAAGGGCGACGAGACCTAGGCCGGGGTATAAACGGAAGACAGGAACAACAACCCCAGACGCAACAGACAGTCGAAAGAAGACCACCACCCCCAAGGGAGAGCTATGACAATGACTTTCCCAACACACTAAAGGCCTCTCAGCAAACTGCACCTATCAGGAGACCAGAAACAAGGAACGTTAAGGCTAATGCAGTAAGTGGCAACCAAATGACTGACCAATTTAAAAATTTATCTAACGTTGTGGCAGAAATCAACTCGCTGGTGAATATAAGCGAATTGTTCTTCGCATTAGATGAGTTCTGTTCAATGATTAAATCGTGTAATAACGATAAAATCCAAATAATGCAAGGAACAATTCACTTCTTCACCACCGAGATTTGTAAATATAATATGTAAATGGCTTGCTATAAATGTTTGTCTGTAATGTATTGTCCTGGAATTGCAACGGCATTCGTAATAAACTTGGTGAATTTAAGCATTTCCTGTACAATTCCAATTATCAGATTGTTTTCTTGCTTGAGACGCGCCTCGACCCAGGCTTCAAACTGAAGATCCGTGGGTATAGTGTCGAGCGCTGTGATAGGCTCGGAGCGAGAGGTGGTGTGGTCTGCCTGATACACCGGTCTCTGAGATATAAAAGAAGAATGCGTATAAATACACTCACTTAGCATCGAGCTGGACGGTGGCCGGTGTATCAGCGGCGGGTACGCGCTCCCGCTCTTCGCATAACACAGGCCGACTACTTGGCCCTATTACCACCAAACACGAGGTCTGTCCTTGTGGGTGATTTTTACGCAAAACATATCTCGTATGGCGATAGCCCTACCACTCACAAGGGCGTCATCTTGCGCCAATTGCCTGAAGACAATCATGATATCCTGAATCTAAGAACACGTCATCCTACATTTTACCGTGCAAATTACAGGCCTTCATACTTGGATGTCGTGATCGCCCGTGGGATGCCTGACATCTCGGCACCTAAGGGCGTTAGCGACCTAAGCTCGGATCACCTTGCAATTAAGATGTGCCTGACTAGCGTCAGGCGGCCGGAAGCCATTGGGACAAAGATCTCATACAGAAATCTTGATTGGAGGGCGTTCCGGGATAGGTTAAACGAGGTGAGAGTCATCCCTAAGCAGATCGAGTCCATCCAAGACTTGGAGGCCGAAGTTGACACACTAACCCGAAATATCCAGCTCGACAGAGACGCTATGTATCCGGTAGTCAGGAGGCAACCTTTTTTAGAGACGCTTCCTGATGAAATCCTAAACCTGATTCATTTCCGGAATCGTATCAGGCGCAGATGGCAGAGAAATCGCGTCGCTATCGACAAACAAAGGACCAACGCTCTAACGGATGGAATCAGGAAGAAGATCCGTAGTCACACAGACGCGGTTTGGATGAGCTTCGTGAATGGGCTCGGTACGGCGGACGGTTCGCTGTGGAAGTTCGCGAGACAGGTCCGCAATACTAAATCGCAAATGCCTGCCATTCGTAGTAATGGACAGGACTATGTAGGCGACGCAGATAAAGCTGAAGTATTTGCGGACTTTCTAGCTGATATTCACGGCGAAATACCGAACACCGTACCATTGCACGTCCATGTCAAGGAGCAAACTTCCAAGTTTACTGGAAGATCATATCCGATACCAGCCTCCTCTGTAATGGATAAGCTTCGTGTGAGTCCGTCAGAGATACGTGGTGCTCTCCGCCGTCTGCCAAAAGATAAGGCTCCGGGACCTGATCAAATCCCGTACCTACTCCTCAAAAACCTTCCCTCCAAGACCATTGTACACTACATGCACATAGTGAACGCCGTACTTCGTTTGCAACACTTCCCTAGTTCCTGTAAAGTTGCACGCGTGGTACTGTTCCCTAAGCCCGGGAAGGATCCCAAAAGCACCGCATCCTATCGGCCGATATATCTACTCAATACTCTGAGTAAGCTCACCGAGAAGCTCTTGTTGCCCAGGATCAATGAGGCAGCCTCGAACCGTCAAGTACCGCCTGCGGAGCAGTTCGGATTCCGTGGCGGGCATAGCACAAATATGATCGCTGCGAGAATCGTACAGGACATTTTTGACGGGTTCAACATGAGGCATAGCACGTCTCTACTGCTCCTGGACATAGAGAGAGCGTTCGACCGAGTATGGCACGACGGGCTGCTGTATAAGCTCTTTACGGAGCTGAGCTTCCCGTTGCATACAGCAGCACTGATCGCGTCATACTTGGCCGGACGTACCTTCGCGGTACGCGTCCATGGTTCAGTCTCGAGGCCGATACAGGCGAGGGTGCCTCAGGGAATGGTACTATCGCCGCAACTGTTTAGCTATTATATAGCAGACCTACCGTCCCATCCCGATACTTCCTTGGCGTTTTACGCCGATGATACCGCCCTTTATTCCCATGCCTTCGCCGCACAGGAGGCAGTAAATAATCTAGCCGCGCATATGGAACGCGTGCTAACTTTCTATAATAATTGCAAAATCCGGCTAAATCCGAACAAAACCGAGTTGGTCCTTTTTACCAAAAAGCTTACCAATATTGTAGCTCGGCCAATTAGGGTGCAAAACACCCTTATCCCTCCTAAATCTCACGACAAATATCTAGGAATTTATCTGGACAAGAGCCTTAACTTTTGCCGTCAAGTGGCATATATATATATGAAAAACACTATTGTATTTTCGAAAAGTTGAGGCCTCTTGTCCGGAGTGGTTCCTATTTATGTCCCGGCAATAAAATCACTTTATATAGGTCCATCATAAGGCCATTCCTGTTGTACGGGGCACCTGTCTGGCGCTCGATCGCGGAGTGTCATCGAAAAAGGATCCAGATCATCCAGAATAAGTACTTAAGGGCGGTCTTCTCGGCAGGGCCGCGCACCCGGATCAGCGACTTACATGCTTGATCAGGCGTAGAATACGTCAATGAATACATCGACAAACAGGCATGTAAGTTCTATGATCTGGGAGTGCGCGGCTCAACGAGGACCGCTAACTTGGCGACCTTAAGGTATGACCCGCGGAATGTGCCCAGACATGGCCCGGTACACAGGAAAACGACGGTGTACTACCTACAACCCAGGCCGCCTTAGACGATGGAACTATTTCCATCCCTGATCCTAAAAATCCCGTCAACCTCCCCCTT
>MU181938.1:576640-599266 GCA_016904865.1 Pissodes strobi | reverse complement strand
TTAATCATCTCCTGATGATGCTAACATGGTTAGCGAAACGCGCGTCGAGTGCAAAAATTCTGTTTCGGTATTGTGGATAAAGCTCAGTTTTAGTGCATGTTGCCGAAGGTTCCAAACCCCAACATACCCAAAGTGTTAGGTATCGGGTCAAATTTAGTGTAATTCTTTAGTGCTTCGTTAGTGCTTTTTAGTGCTTCGAAAAGGTTTGTTAGTGCTTTTATAGTTTACGAGATACTCAAAATTTTATATTCAAGGTTAGCCCCCAAAATGTTTAGGCTTGGGTCAAATTTAGTGTCATTCTTTAGTGCTTCGTTAGTGCTTCAAAAAGTTTCGTTATTGCTTTTATAATTTACGAGATATTCAAGTGTTATATTCAAGGTCAGCCCCCAATGTTTAGGATCGGATCAAATTTAGTGTCATTCTTTAGTGCCTCGTTAGCGCTTTTTAGTGCTTCAAAGAGTTTCTTTCGTTAATGCTTTTTTAGTTTACGAAATATTCAAGATTTTATATTCAAGGTCAGCCCCAGTGTTTAGGATCAGGTCAAATTTAGTGTCATTCTTTAGTGCTTCGTTAGTGCTTGTTAGTGCTTTTTATTGCTTCAAATAATTTCGTTAGTGCTTCTTTTGTTTTCGAGATATTCAAGATTTTAAATTCTTGCACAATGACGAATACCCATTATTGGTGCAGGTTCTACATGCAACTATTTAATATGTATCTAAATCTTGAATATCTCGTAAACCAAAAAAGCACTAACGAAACTTCTTGAAGCACTAAAAAGCACTAAAGAATGACGCCAAATTTGACCCAATCCTAAACACTTTGGGGGCTGACCTTGAAATAAAATAAAATTGAATATCTCGAAAACAAAAGTATCACTAACGAAACTCTTTAAAGCACTAAAAAATTATACTAAATTTGACCCGATCCTAAACACTTTGGGGGCTGATCTTGAATATAAAATCTTGAATATCTCGTAAACTATAAAAGCGCCAACGAAACTTTTTGAAGCACTAACGAGGCACTATAGAATGACTAAATTTGACCCGATCCTTAGCACTTTGGAGGCTCACCGTGAATTTAGAATTTTGAATATCTCGTAAACTAAAAAAGCACCAACGAAACTTCTTGAAGCACTAATGAAGCACTAAAGAATGACACCAAATTTGACCCAATACTAAACCCTTTGGGGGCTGACCTTGAAATAAAATAAAATTGAACATCTCGAAAACAAAAGAAGCACTAACGAAACTCTTTAAAGCACTTAAAAGCACTAACGAAGCACTAAGGAATGACACCAAAATTGACCCGATTCTAACCACTTTGGGGGCTGGCCTTGAATATAAAATCTTGAATATATCGTAAACTATAAAAGCAATAACGAAACATTTTGAAGCACTAAAAAGCACTCTCGAAGCACTAAAGAATGACACTAAATTTGACACAATCTTTAACACTTTGGGGGCTGACTTTGAGTTTAAAATTAAATTGAATATCTCGAAAATAAAAGAAGCACTAACGAAACTTTTTGAAGCACTAATCATCCTGAAATTTTCAAGAAAAAAAAACATATTTTGGGGGCTAACTTCACGGACCTATCATTGACGCATCTGCCCACTCAAGATTTAAAGCATTTTCTTCAATATATTAGTTTACTCATTACATCCAGTTTCCATGTCTTAGGGATGGTAACTTTTGAAATCGACGCCATTGGATGGCCAACGTCTTCAATTGCGCTGTCCAAATCTAAGATTTGAACACCATTACACTTGTTCAAATTTGAATATGCACTTTAAACTCTAATAGCCATTTCGCCTTGCAGAAAGCCGGGCATATATTTCGGTGGCTTTACGGTTTTGGCAAATTAACTGTTTTACAGCCAGATTGCGATGTTTTATTGCATTTGATAGCGTAAAAGCAAAGCTCTACAAATGATTTTTGTAAGTCTGATTTTTCGCTTATTGATTTCCCTTGTTAAAATATGTCAGGAAAATTTATTGCAACGCCTCAAAATTTTAAGTTAGTGCTGCATTTTTAAGTAACTGCTGTTCTTATTTTTAAATCAGGACATAATAACTGGAGTGTCATATAATCCTAAGTTATGACAATATACTTAAAGGACACCTAAAAACCTTAGCAGGTTTCACTTTTAGAGCAATCGACCTATGTCAACTAACAATACTTGGTTATTCATCTATAACTATCAAACTGCGTCGCTGCATTCACTCTCTTGTACAATGAAACTTCTGTATCAAGATATAGAGCAACCGCGTTCTCAAAATACTCACGTAAAGGAGCCTCTTGAATCAGTAAACACTTTCATAAAACCGCATATATGCCAGCTCGAAACTTAATAGTCTCTTTACCTCTGTTGTACGGTTCGTAAATGTGGATGCATATTTCCGAAGCTTTACTGCTTTGCTCTGGCAAATTTAGTGCTTTACGTTAAGGCGAAGCTAGTTTTAGTGTTCTGGGCGGGCATAAATTGATAATAAATTGACTGACTCAAGGTGGATGTAAATATACAAAACCGGAGGGAAAGCTGCTAGTATCTTAGTTCCGTGCTGACTAATTATAATTTATTCTAGATTATTTAACTCTGAACGATAGCGAGTTAATAATCGAGGGAAAATACAAGGAAAATACAGGAAGGATATTGATGAGTTTCCGATCCAATTATAGCTATTTTTTGCACCTAATAGAGAAAAAGTTTGAATAATCTAAATATTGCCCCTTCACAATGTCGAAAATTAAATGCCCTATACTACCAAAGACGGATTCGATTTATTGCACTTCTAACGGTCAGAAAATGACAGAATACTTGCATATCAATCAAAGTTTAATTTCATACAACATTCTGCAATAAAATGTATTCACCATATTTATATTATTAGATCTTGTAGAGGTTTGTTCACATGGTTTGGAATGATATTCTATTTTATTGTCGTTCAGAAAGGGTGCAGGGGGTCACACATTTGCTTGCCTTAAATAAAAGAAAATAGTTAGTTAATTCTAACCAACTTAATAGTGGGTTTCAGGGCCATGAACTACAGTTTTGTTTTGAGAATATGCTCGTCAACAATGTTAACTTTGCCTAAAATTTTTGCCTAAATGATTTCAGGATTCCTTAATTTTGTGCAAAATATACCTAGTATAGGATTTTTTCCAATGTATTTCATCCCTTTTTCATGAAGCAACCAGACTTAGTTGATTTGATTCCTGGACGGTTGGCTCTTGGTTTATTTTGGTTGTCAGGAACACCTTTCGATATTCATTTAGTAATCCAAAGTTTCTCCTTTTAGGTTCTTTAGCTTTCCTAGAAGAAATGGGATTGATTGTAATTGCTACTTCATGTTGGAATTTATTAGTGGATACACATCATTTTCTTTAAGGTATCATTTATTTATTTTAATCAATTTCTATGTGCCTGTCATTCCAGGAATGGTGTTAATTGATATCTTGACGTTTCAATTTGTCGTAGAGAGCGCTTTTTGGCGACTCTTTTGGTCGACTAGCTCCAGTAATGTGTGTTGCGAACCATGATGTTATCGATCTGAGATTAATAACTATTTGTTCTTGGGACTGCTTATTGTCGGTTAACACTAAAGATTACAGGTACGGTATAGAGGATTCCTATCGGTGTCATAGCGCAGCTTAGAGGAATGAACAAATAAAATAGAACATGAGTGGTTTGGATCTCATATGTCGTCATAGCTTGAGGAAACAGGTTATCCGGAAAACTTAGACTTATTTTCCAGTAGTTCTATTGAATGTACCTACCGTGAGTTGAGTGAAGCCTCAGTACGCGGTTAGTCAGTTCAGTAGGCAATCGGGAAGCAGGTTTTAGTAAAATAAATAAACTTCCGCTGGTATGGTGGACACTCTTCAAAAGTCGACCATTGTGATCGACAGTGTTGGCATCGTGATAGTATAGTTCTGCGAAATACCCTTGTAGTAATCTTCTACCCCACCCATTTTGAGTTCCAAACCTTTACACCTTTGCTGTTATTGGTTTGGTGCCTAGACTCAGTTCCATAACTAGGATTTTCCACTGTTTTCATCAAATATTTCTTCAGTATTTAATTTTTTTTTATTTTATATATTTTTTTGGCAGTGGTGTAACGAATTGAACAGTTTTGCGTCACTTTGTGACCAAATCTAGCTCAGTCGCCAATTTGTCATGATAGTTAATTTTTTATGCATGAAACTTGTTTTAATTTTCTTGGGGCGTTGTTCGATGTTCTCTTATTAACAATGTTTAAATTTTTGGGCGCCAGAGTTCCTAGAGACGATGCGAACTGAATATAAATATAAAGATAAGAATGTCAGAAATTCGCCCTTATAATTCGTGTCTCACAGACCTCAATCTTGCGATAAATTAAACAAGGGAATTTTAAAATAACAATATATTAATTTTATAATTAATTTACAAATATAAGTGATGAAATTTGAAAAATTGAAATCTATATAACCAGATGTAAATATAACTTATGAAATTGTTTGAAATATAGTTTTTGAATAAATTGACTAGCAATGAGAATGAAAGTTAAAAGATTAAAAAAAAATAAAAATAACAGATTGTTGGTCTTTACAATCGATTAATCTTCTGACTGACAGATATTTAACTTCGTTCAGTTATGTTATAACCATGCGATCGTGTTGGGACCTCCACTGGAACCGCTTCTGCCTGTACCTAAGTTCAATTGAGTTAGGGTTATCCAGGACTTATAGGTAATCCATGTGACGATTCCCACCAATTTGCATGGTACAGCTGTCGTCGACGTCTCCAATCAGTCATAACATGAAAGAAATATAAAAGTCTTAGACTAACGTATACTGCTAATTAACTAATGTTCAGGGAAATATCGTGTGGACCTCAGTTAGATTGTTACATAGGAGGTAGCAATCAACAATTTGAAAATTTACTGGTTACAGCAGGTATAATCAGAACTTAAACTACATTTTTAAGTTGAGCAAAAATTATAAATAACTAGTCTCAATTATAAATAACTACTGTTAAGCAAAAATTATAAATAATTACTGTTACTCAAGATATTATTTTTCTTTACTTTAAGATATGAAATTCAAAAGAAATTATGACTGCAATTTAAAATTCAAAAGAAAATTATGGAACTACGTTCCAAACAGTGGCTCTCGGCAAATCTAAATAAAAGATAACTTGAATTTAATGATAAATAAAAAAAACAAAGATGTTAATAAACGAGTCTTATAACTCCAAATAAATAATTTCTGTTACTTTTTCTATATGTATGGCCTTTGGCACATAAACGAGATTTGAGCGTAATTACGCCTCAATTAATTAAAGATGAAGGTAAGGTAATCACTATCTCGCATTGAGATACGAAAGAGAAAAAAAGATAAAAAAAAAGCAGGTAAATTTACACATATGAGTAAAATGCAAATCAATGTCGGTACATCAGTGTCAAGACGAGACAGAGCGAGTGCTAATAATTATATGCTTGATGTAACAAATAAACTGGAAATTTAATTAAATAAGCCTGGAAAGAAAAAATATTAAAACCAACAATACTATGAGGGAAAATTCGAAGAAATTCTACCGAAAATCAATTTACTACTTTTACAGGAACATATAAAACTTACTCCAAGAATTTCCCAAATAATACTGTTCAATTTGAATGGAAATACGTAAAATAAAGTGCGTGACCGCTAAACGATGAAATAATTACGTTCTCTGTAAATTTGGACTAAACCATTATCAAACTACATGAATTTGACTTATGAGAGACGCAATTATCCACCAATAAATCGGTATCTTAACCCAACCGTCACTACAAAAAATTTAAGATTATTGAAGCTGTAAGTTAATTGAAAGTGTAATATAAAAATGCTAAATTCTTGCTTTAGCGAAATACGATTAAGGGAATCAGAAACAATTATTAATTATGTATTTAAAAATGAAAAAACTTGTAAAATATATTGCAAGATGAATAAGATATTTTAAGATTAAAAACTAGCACTCACCCGGTCAAGCGTCGCCACAAAGATAAAACGACCTTGCTTTCAAAATTCAAGACGTTCAACCTATTATGCTTATCGATGTTTAATTGGATAATTTATATCATGTGACTACTACTAAAGGGCATGCGGCGTCAAACAAAAGATATACACAATATATACTAAATATAGTAATCAATAGTAAATTAAATTCATAAATTGTAGGTTTTAAATAGCGTACTACGCTCTCCAATTACCAACTACATGAGACAAGCCCGTTCCCGAATAGATGTCACTACCCAATATAGTAATCTACAGTGCAACAAATCCGCAAATTGTAGGTATAAACCAGCATACCTGTGCTTCTTAAATAATTAGTTGCACGAAATATACCCATTCGCGAATAAATGTCACTGGCGATTCATATCCCAAACATCGAAAATCTTTCGTAATTGAACTGAATTTAGTGAAGCGGAATAAGCTTATATTCCGTTACAGTGGCACACACACTAAAGGGAGATCCTATGGCGCTCGACAAACGGTGTGTGTGTGTGCGAAGATGTTGATTGACACGGTTCTTACCAGTAAGTATTTCTTGCTTTGGGTTTTAAGCAAAACCCTTGAATATGTAGTTTTACAGATTTTTTTTATTTCGAAAAGAGTCTTTATATGACCTCAAAAGCTCTTTGTGTATGTCGTCGTCTGGGCGTAGAATAGTCATTATTCTAGTCGAAGTCCACTGTGTTCAGCGGTGGTGTGTTTTTCCCTTTGTGAGCTCTTAATTCAGTTTAAATTCATTATCATTAAGTTTGATTATGCCGGTCTCGTTTATAGGTCAGCAAGATTCTCTTATTTAAAGATTCTAGATAGCATCCAAAACCAAATCCTAAAATTATCTACAGGTTCGTTCCGAACAATCCCTATTACCAGTCTACATTCAATCACCAATACCTTTCTTCTTGAAAAAAGACGCCGATCATCACTTCTAAGATATGCATCATCTCTTAAATCCAAGCCTTTCCTTATTGATCATCAAACATTTTTTACCCCATCCAACCCTTTCATACAGAAAATGCTCTCGCAGTTGATGACAGCTTTTTTAATATCGTAAATAGAAATGTTATTTTTCCCTCTTTTAAACCAGTTAATTCTAATATTTTCCTCCCTGGTCTCTTCCTCCTCTTCTCATCAATAGCGATCTTCTCCTCCTCGATAAAAGTATTTTCCCTAAAAGGTTCCACTATCAAAATTCAAATACATTATAGCAAATAACTTTAAAAACCATAAATTTATTTATACAGATGGTTATGGGGGGACACGGGATCTGCTTTAACTTCAATTGTTAAATGTTAATTTAAACCCCTATCCTCAATCCTCTCTACAGAACTCCTTGCTTCGTAAAAGTATCAAACAATTAATTCAATCTCGCTGCAAGGGTGCGCACCTCATAATCTCTGACTCCTTGAGCGCTTTGACCTCTGACTCCTTGATCCATTCAACATTTTTGGTCTCCCCACCCTTTGGTAGTGCAAATAATGGACCTTCTTTCGATGGACCTCAAACGAAACATTTTTATATCATTCCTCTGGGTCCTAAGTCATGTCGGAGTTGAAATAAATGAAAGGAAGGACTGACAATTTAGCAAAGAACGTATAGAGAACGGCTATTATTTCCCTCTTCTAGCAACACATAGAGAATAGAAAAATTAAATTGAACTCATTTTTAGTCAACTTGAGCAATAAGAATGGGACATGCACGAGGATAGTAATAAACTTCATGAACTGAAACCCCTCTTTCCCTCACCGTTTGATATCCCTTGTTGTCGTCTTGTTTATGGGTCAGCAAGACTATCCAGATTCCATGCATAGAAGAGAAAATATGGTATGGAAACGGTTAGCGACTGGCCATACGTACTTCGCTAATTGATTTTGGCTCAATGGCGCCCGACTCTCACAATGTACATTTTTTCAGGACCCTGACTTAATTTTAGTCTGCCGCAATCTAGAGGCTTAAAGATCACAACATAACTTATCCGAATATTTTATGAATGATATGCCACCCTGTTCAAAAGCCATTTGAACACTTTCCCAAATCTAACGATTTAATTTTGTACAATTTTAACATTCCACGCCACTGTGCTCACATTCCAAAGAAACCTTAAAAACTTAGGCGATACTACTAACGTCATCTCTTGTTACAACGTTTATCCACTGCATCAGCCAGTCTAGATAGCTAAAACCAAAGCGGCCTCGAAAGGCATCTGACCAATCACAGCGCTTTCTACAGAAAGCCACTGTACTCCGGCGATATTCCTAGCGCCATCTGTTGTAACAACGGTCACTCGGCAGCTCGGTACAAAGAAGCAGTCCTGCATCCAGCCGCATAATTCGTGCAAACCAATCACCTGAATGTATTTCAAACCCCAAGCCGTATCAGCTACACCATGCAGGAACACATTCGGACATCCGGTCAATCACTGAGCTTTCACAAGCGTTTAACGGAGGTAATCAAGTTAGCTTCTAAATTTTCCGATCTTTAACAATCGAATTTTATAAAACTAGTTAAGTATTTCGACCAGATTTATGCTAAAATTCATAAGGTTATTTTAGACAATCGCTGACGTAAAGTTTTACATAACTTCTCAGTATTTACATTATTGTCCTTTCTATTTCCGGAGGGTGTAGATTATCCCGCCAGAAGGGGCGGTGACAAGGGCGTTGACAACTTCTTCGAGTTGATCTAGTTATCACGTTCTAGAATTAAGTAACATCTCGAATCTCATACAAGCAAGTCGCGCCAAAGGCGCTTTCCCGCCGGCATTGCGCCAAGCCGCGCCATGCAGGGCAGGGTTCACGTTTTGAGACCCCTTAATCTCTCTAGATCTCTACTCAAGAAAGACATTGGGGTATCCAGCCATAGTCGTGGTCGTCTCAAACCTACAAGTTAAGGTATTTATCCGCACCCTGTCTGCCACTATTCTCTAATTCAATATCACGCTGTACCACCGCTGTACTGGCGTCCCCATTGGTCTTGTCCATGGGCGTTCATCACATTCGAGTCTTGTCTCGAAACCCAAGTAAGTAAACTCACATATTTGCAATCACTCTCTTTTAAGTAAGGCGCTGTACCATCGCTGTAGCAGCGCCCCATAGCAATCGCCCATGGGAGTTCTCACAATCGAGTCTTGTCTCGAACCACAAGTAATCGACTCTTGTCTCGAGCCCCAAGAAAGTAAACACACACGGTTACAATTACAACCTCGTGATAGCGTTCCCATTGCTCTTGTCCATGGGTGTTCAATATTCTCTATGCCTTATCAAAGTATAACACTGGTTTGTTATACTCTGGCCTTATTCTAATATAAGGATTACCCGGCACTTGTCTGCCAATATTCAAGATCTCACAAATGCTATTTCCAATACGAGGATTTCAGCTTACCTATGCGACCTGTATAGCGTGTTTTATAGGCATTTATGCATGTACCAAAAAAACGCATTTCACAAGGCATCCATGTCATGCTATTATGCTATAACTGCATACCATCTTAAACTACTACATTCAAGTCATTCTTATTTGCAAGAAATTGAAGTTCTTCGTATATAGAAGCTAGCAAGAGACTTAGCAAGTGTTTTAAAGTGATTTTCCCTGTGCTGGAAGATAAAATCTGAACGATTGAACGTTGCTCGTCAATTGGTGAATCTAGTGTACATAGTAGCTTAAAGGTGGACATTAAGGTAATATTTATCCTGTTATTATTGCTTGTATATTACTGTATTTTATATCAGAGTTATCTCAGCTAACCGAGCTCATACGTAGCAGTTCCGCAAAGACTTTAATGAGCATTTAACTGTACATAGCTTCAAGGTTATGTTTATAATTATATACTAATTTAGAATTACAACTGTTTATGCAATGCTTTAGTTTTTAAGAGTATTATTCTTGTGATATTCTTCAAGATCGATATCTAGCATCGACTTATATTATCCATATCGTAGCACTGACTACATACAATCATTTATTGTTTATATTTTGTTTATTTTTAATCAGCTTCAAGTTATTTTCAGATAAAATAACTTAGGTATTAAAATATTCATATAATGCTAAAGGTATTTGTTTTATTTACAAGGTCACTTAAGAATTAGCCACTATGGTAAATTTTAGTGCCTACGAGCACATCTCTGTTTATTTAGAAAATCGACCAAGATCGAATCTGAAACACACCCGACCTTCAGAAAACCGAGCTTTCACGATTTTATTAAAAGCATTGGTATATAGTAAAGTCCTATGAAAACTTGTACATAAGTACTTTTAAATTATTACATATAAAATAATATAGAAGGCACCAAATGGTCCCTACATCTCTGCCCCCCACGCTCTGGGAGTTACCTGCCTATGGGTCCCGATTGGTCATTTCAGCTAACCAAACCAGATAAGCTAATCTATTATATTTTAATTGCTTAATTATTAACGCCATTATAGTTAGCACTTAAACCTTTTTCTGTTTATTTGCAAACAAATTTCACATTAAGTAAGACAAATTTCTCTGAAAAGGCCAAAGTTTTGTTTTTTTGCCGTTGCTTTTTTTCTTAATATTTTAGCGTGAATTATTTTCACTGTAACTTAAGGCATGTCTAAAGATTTTTGTTATCAGAACTGACTACTTGAATAACGAGCTAGATTATATATTTTCGATTTCACGGGTGTTTCAATATTGTTAGTTGGCATTAGGCCCTAGTGGACTCAAGATTTCTGAACGGAACATGATCATGTTTTGGGTAGTTTGGTACCTAAGTATTTATCGTTTATTTTCAGTTATTTTACCTAAGTTTCTCTGTTAATTCATATATTGAATAAGGATTTATTTGCATTTACTTTACTTATACTACAATGGTTAACTGTTAGTATTCATACTTGTTGCATAAAAAACGGCTTATTTTGCGTACTAGGCCAACGTTGGTTTTGTTCTATTTAGTGAGCCAGTTTCTACGTTAATTGATATATTTATTTACCGTCCATTTAATTAGTCAGTCTCTGGGTTAATTGACATATTTCTTTCTCTACGTTTTTCTTTCCTTATTTTACTTATTTTGTAATAGATATTTATCTCTGGGCGCAATAGTTATATTATTTTAATCTCTTTTAATTGATTAACTATTGGTTTTATTCTTTGTATTTGTTTTGTTGCGAAGCCTTATTCAACACTAGTTCCAAGTTACATTTTCTGACTTGTGCTGTCTACAAGTTGGTGGTGCCATTAAATAAATTTATCCCTCCATCCTCTTTACTCTCAGGCATTTGAACTAGGGCCTAATTTTGATGTTAAGAAGAGAGCTCTTCTGACTTATACACATCGTTAATTGCAAATTTTCTTAACATAACTTTATTCACTTTCAGTTTCTCTTAATCTGAGATGAGAATTAATAAGCAAAATTAGAAGGTAACACAGAGCGTGGCACACTGTATGGCACGAGCTTCTGTCGTATTGCTCTAACTGCTACTAGTAAACTAGGGTGCCGCTTAGCTTTATTCTTAAGTGATTCTTAACTTGTCTAAATTACGACTATTTAAATATATCAATATTAAGAGTAGTGTTTCGTCGTACAACCACTTTTAATCCAGGCATATTAGGATTTCACCTCGGAATGAGAGATAGTCGGCTATAAACTTGGATAAACCTTTATTTTGGTACCCTAAAACTTGTCTCAAAACCTACCTATCGTAGGGTGTCCGCGTCTTCAGATATCCCAAGGTCAAAGGTCAAAAAATCGTTTTTTTACACATTTATTGCAAATATCTCGTTTCCTATGGGTTTTATGCTATTTATATTTATTATAAATATTGTAGAAGATTAAATTTTCTACAATTTTTGTTTTAACATTTTTTTTATATATTGAACCATTTTCGAGATAGAGGGCTGAGCGCGCGCAGTTTTTTCCTATTTAGAGTACCATTCGAGGTCAACTTGCTGTATAAAGTTTATAAATTTTTGTAAATATATAATTCTAAATAGTTTGCATTTTTTTTCAACTATTGCGTTATAATTTATATATTTTTTTAATAATTCAGTATTCATTCATTTAAAAATACTTACCTACTCGTGTAATCATAAACTCATTAAGGGAAATACTTTTTTTATTTTTTTATTCTAATCTTATTTATTCTAATTAAATTTTTAAGTAATGTTTTTATTGAAAAATATGATTTCATATATTTATGAACGTTGAAGTTAAAAAAATTGAATAATAATAAGAATTCCACGTTCTAATTTTAATTTTCTTCCTCTTCTTCATTATCGTCTTCCAGCCGCTATAAAATTTGAAATTCCCCTGTGTTCTCGTCTTCAACATCATTTGTCTCCAGTTCTTCCAGGATTTCGGGATCAAAAGTACCGTCTTCATTGGTATCACTCTGATATGGTGAAGCATTAAGACAAGCTTGCCCATTATACTGGCCGCAAGCTAAAGAGCAATGCAACCCTGCTTTCCTGCATCCACATCGCGAACCACAACCATTCTTGAAGTTGCAGAATATTGTGTTAAGCAGTTCCTCCGAGCTGGTGGATTCATTGTCATAACAGGTTCCAGGGATTCATCACGCATTATCCAACCCCAATCCTGGGGTTCTAAATCATGCCCTAACCAAGTCTGAACTTGATAGTAAACACGATTGAAATGTTGGTGAGCTGCTGCAGTCGTTGGTGGAAGATTTGATATCTGCACAGGTTTATTCAATTTTGTTAACTTGATGAACTGTGCATAGCGAAGACAATCAATACAATCTTCAGATTTTGGAGCATTATAGATAGCCAACAAGGTTCGCACTCCATTCTCAAATAATGATTGAACCGGGCAGTTTTCTTCTTCTAATGCTGCAACAATTTGATCCAAATTTGGAAGTTTCTCGAGTGTTTTTACAAAACTTTTCTTTCCTTTTCTAAAGAGCGCAGAAGTCGTGTCACAACCACTTATTGCGTGCAGAACAATATGTGTTTTTTTAGAACGAGGATATTTATCAAAACTTTTGGAAAAGTATATTTCAGTTTTTACATTTCCTTTGCCAACTTTTTTTACAGAAAATGTCTTGTTGATGAGATATGGTACGCACAATTAATATGACAAGTAAATCTATATCTTCTCCTATTATAACAGCAGTTTTTTGACGTTTAGATTCATCAATAGCTATTTCAACAATAAGAACATCCGCATCATCTCTGGCCTGTTTTGTTGTGATATTAACAGCTTGTAATTTTTCAATAAGCATATTAATTAACTTTTTTTTATTATTTCGATTTGATAGAAATTTTTCGTGAGTAATTGGTACAACCATGTCTTCGCCGAAACAAACTTCGTATGATTTTAAATTCAAGAGCACTCACTGTACTTATCTTGTGTCTATACTTTTCTATTTTCTTTCTCTCTGCAGCCTCGTCAAGTATTTCACCGCAAAATATACACTGCTTCTTGAAATCAAACACTTCACTTAGTCTTTTATGCGGTACAGTTGGACGAGCAGTAGTTTCGTCTTCTTCTATTCGCCGTTTTGCTGCTAGTATACAATTTTTGCTAATGTAAACAGTTCTGCACTTTTCATGTACTTGTACAGCGGTTACGGTTTTTAGATAATCAATAAGACCGTCGTTTCGTTCGATACTTGCAGTTCTCAAAGTTTTTATACCACGCACCACATTAACTAATGATTCACCTTCCGAATCTGACTTTTTACATATAAAACACAAATTCTCCATAACTCTTAAAATTGTACGTCTGTAGTTACCAAGATACGATTTAAAACTAACGAATAACAGTAGTTTCTTGAAAAAGAAACCGGTCGTGAGTAAGCAATTGAACATCTGTCCTTAGCTATAAATAGACAAGAAAGGTTCGTACTATACAATAGAGATCCGTTGTCACAGGTATAATTGTTAACGTTGCAAAAGAATCTATAAGTTTATGGATTTCAATGAAGATGTACTTAATTTTTTTCTACTTAGAAGTAATTAAAGTATTTCCCTTAATGACTTTGTAATTACACGAGTAGGTAAGTGTTTTTAAATGAATAAATTCTGAAATTAATTATAACGTAATAGTTGAAAAAAAATGCAAATTATTTAGAATTATATATTTATCAATAATTTATAAACTTCATACAGCATGTTTTTAATCGGGATTACAGGTTGATTTCGAATGATACTCTAAATAGTTAAACACTGCGCGCGTTCTGCCCTCTATCTCAAAAATGGTTCAAGATATAAAAAAAAAGTTGAAACAAAAATTGTAGAGAATTTAATCCTCTACAATATTTATAATAAATATAAATAGCATAAAACCCATAGGAAACGAGATATTTGCAAGACTAATGTTCCTGGATTATTTTATCGGATGATAAGAAAATTACCGTACATTGCGTTGAATATTTTCGGTCGCTCACTGTAAACTATTCCCCAAAAACTTATATAATACAAAAAGCTAATAGAAACTAAAACTCTGTTTCGAGCAACGGAAAGAGTGAACAGATTATTAATATACATCGTTGCTTCAAGACTGCTTACTAATTCAGAAGTTCTATCTAGGTAAGCATACTGCAGAGGTTGTTTCTTAATCTGGCATTTGGCGCGTTTGAATCAGCAGGGAAAACGTTGAAATTTACTGTGCAAATATCACTTGGATTTGATTAAATTGCATGCATCTTGGATATGTTAGGATAGTGTGCAATTCCACTTCCAGTCATGCTGTCGTATCTTTAAATGCGAATATATAATATACACTTTAAATTGGGTCTATAGAATTAATTTACAATGTGCAACTTCTCTGAGATGTCCAGTTGATATTTAGTGTTTAGATAATGTTAAATTGGGGTCAAAATATTAAACTGTCTGGTTTTTGAGACTAATTCTGTGATTAAAAACAATATTAGCTTTTCAAGAAAATAAATCAAAAATATGCTTGCTTTATGTTTTTTTTTAATGAGGCTATGATGATATCCCAAAAAGACTGCTAGGTCAACGTAATGAAATTCAATCATGATCTAGTAGTTTATCTACGTATTGCAATACAGGTTTAGCTGGTGAACTTGGTGTACTCTCAGCCAATCCCTATTCTTCTGATGAACCATCGTCATCTCGCATTTTTGCCTTTTGATTCCAGTACAACTGTAACGTCCAGAAAATGACAGTATACTTGATTTCTATTTAAAGTTAAATTTCACAATTTCTATTATTAAATTAATTTCATTCACCTTCCTGTCAAGAATGAATCAAAAGAATTGGTTTAAATATTGATTAATATTCAAAATAAAGACACACATAAGAATGATATCATCATATATTGGTCATATTACATAGTATATTAATACTTTTCCAACTAATTAACATTCGCTATAGTGATGTGCTGTGAAAATAATATTTTATTCCATTGTCCTCCGGAATGGGTGAAACAGGTCACACATGTGGTTGCCTTAAATAAAAGTAAATATTTAATATTAAGTGGGTTTCTGGAGCCTGAACTTGGATTTTGTTTGGAGAACATGCATTCCGACAAAGTTAAATTAGCCTAAGATTTTTACTAAGACAGTCTCATAATTCCTTAATTTTTAAAATGCATACGTTTTATGGGTGTAGTGAATTCCAATGCATTCAGTATCTATTTCTGGTGGAAAGTGGACTGAGCTCTACGTTCATTTAGTGAGTGGTTCGAAACCTTCTCTATTTAATTTTCTTAAGTTTTGAACTTTCTTATAAGAAACAGGGTTACTTAGCGCTAATAAAGGGTAAAGGGGTATGAAAACAAACTCACAATATGTCATTTTGGGACAAATACCCTTATCTTATTTTGTAATTGCTACTTCATAGTGAAAGGTAATTGCGGCCATTCACCTTCATAAAATATCGCATTGTATCGGTTTTCGTTGACTCTTTAACGCAGCATTCATTTTCCAATTTATTTTGGTTTGTAACTGACATTTCCGGAATCGTGTTAACGTCTTGATTTGACATTTTGCCTTGCGTGTGTCGTAGTTCGAAATTGCATCTGTACCAGAGGCAGTGAAGTTACGTGAGGGCCTGTAAAACAAGATCATTAGAATGAGCAATTTGCAATTTACCTACTCCACCAATGCGACTAAGATTTTCCAAGAAATATAACATGTAAATTTCATTCTCAACCATTTATGTACTTTGATAATGATAATAGTGATATCATCTTCAACTCTCCTAAATATTATATGTTATGGACTATCTTTAAAAAGACTTCTAACGTATGACTGATAAGCGACATAGTATGATCATGACATGAACTCCATCAAGGCAACGAAGAAGCCGACAAACTTGCAAATCGGGGCGCAGGTAAGGTTACGTTGGGACCTGAGCCCTACTGCGGAATAGCAGGAAGAGTCTTCAAAACAGTAGTTAAAAGCTGGATAGATAAACAATTCCTAAACTGGTGGTTACAAACACTGGGGCAACTACAGGCCAAAGAGTTCATAAAACACGGCTCCACAAAATTCATGGCAGATCTACTTAAGAGGAATCGCAAGATGATAAGAATATTAGTGGGTCAGCTGACGGGGCACTATAGAATGAATAGACACATGGAAAAGATCGGCCTGGCAGATAATAGCCGTTGCAGGTTCTATCAGGAGGAGGAGGAAACTCTAAAACACGTGTGGTGCAAGTGTGAGGCTCTCTGCAGGCTCAGGTATGCAAGGCTGGGAGAGACCAAACCCGGACCTGGAAGGTACATGGAGGAGCCGGTACTCCATTTGTGGAGTCTGATTAGGAAGAACACACTGAATGAGGTCCTCTAAGCATGGTTCGGAGCGCTACAATAAACCTGCATAGGTTGCAGTGGCAGAGGAGGGTACCAGCAACAATTACCTTCAACTCTATTCTATTCTGGTATGGTCATCGCTACATTCATTGGCATTCACTTTTTAAATTTATTTAAAGTAGATTGGAGTCATTTTTTAGTTGTTGTTCAGTTCTATATATGGTGTTAAATAAATCACTTTCATTTAATCTACTTTAAAAGCTTTAAGATATTCAGCGAAAACTTTATTGGCTATACTGGTTTGCATAATCCATTTCGCTCATAAGAATGTCAGGTTTCCCTTCTTCATTAATTTCGTTTGAAGCTTAATTTTTATTTTCTTCATTTATGTATTCTTCTCATCTTTTGAATTTTTGTTCTTCGTCTACCAGAAGTTTTGTTTGCTTTTTTCTCCCTCCCATTTCTTAAATCTTCTTGTGCAAGTATCATACCTTCTCCACCGCTTAACCAACTTCGATACTTACTTACTTACTACTTACTTAACGTGGCCAAACAACACTTTAAGCGTTTTAGCCTCCTCGACCACCGCCCTTGCTACTTCTTCCCAATTTCGTATTTCCATCATATTGGCGTCTCTCTCTACATTATCTTTCCATCTTTGTCTAGGTCGTCCTGGCGGCCTTCTTGCGTTTGGTCTGCCTCTATAAACGGTCCCAATATCCCTATTATTCGCTCTGACTACGTGACCTGCCCATGCAAGCCTTCTGGATCTTATTGTGCTAGTGATCCATGTCTGTTTAGTCATTTCCCTTATTTCATCACACGTGCGTTTTCTCCACTGGGTTGTTACTGGCTCTTTTACGGGTCCACATATTTTCCTTAAAACTTTATTCTCGAAGGAGAGTAGCCTCTCTTGTTCTCTAATAGTCATGTTCCACGCCTCGCACCCATATAGGACCACAGGGTGTATCTTCAGTTTCACTTTTCTTGTTAGGTTTCGTGGTCGAAGCAAATTGCTCAGGGCTGCTACGACTCTGTTTCCGCTATGTATTCGACACTATATTTCCTTTCTAACATCATTTGTTTCGTTTATCTGTGAGACCAGGTACTTGAAGTCTTTCACTCTTTCGAAAGCCCCATTATCTGTTGTTAGGTTTATGTCTCTGTGTATTTCTCTTCGATCTAATTTCATGTATTTAGTTTTCTCTTTACTTACCTTGAGCCCTATTCTCTTTCCTCTCTCTTCTATTGGCGTATAGAGTCTTTAAAGCCCTTCCTTTGTGTCGCACATGATCCCCAAATCGTCCGCGCTAGCGCCTTGAAATTCTTGCCCATCTCTGCACCTTCATCTATATCAGCCCTCTTATCACATATTCTAGAGCTACGTTAAAAAGTAATGGTAAGAGCGCGTCACCCTGTCGTAGCCCACTTTGAATATTGAAGGGTTCTGACATTGTTCCCTCAACTTTAACTCGGGCCTTGGATTCTAGGACGCTTCGTCAGATTAATGAGTTTATTTGGGAAACCGAAGTTTATCATGATGGTCCATTGGCTTTTGCGGTGGATGCTGTCATAAGCCTGTTTATAGTCTACAAATGGAGCAAAGGTAGCTTGGGCGTGTTCCCATTGCTTTTCCAGAATTTGTCTCGCGTTGAATATCTGATCTATTGTCCCCCTCCCCCTTCGGAAACCACACTGATATTCCCCAATACACCTTTCTGCAAAAGGAGTCAGTCTATTTAGCAGGATGTTAGAGAGTACTTTGTATGCCACAGACAGTAGTGAGATGCCTCTGTAGTTTTGACACACCTTTTTTGGGCATTTCTTATGAATTGGTATTATTAGCGCCTCCTTCCATTCGTCTGGCATTGTCTCTTTCGTCCAGATGTATCTGAAAAGATTGTGTATTTGGTTTGTCACATTTGGTCCACTCTGCTTCATAAGTTCTGCTTGAATAACATCTAGGCCTGGTGCCATTCTATTTTTTAATTTTTCGATGGCTCTTTGGCCTAGGAGGGGAAAAATCACTTTTCCCTATTGTATCTTCATTATCCCTTACCTCCTCTAACGGATTATCTTGCTCCTCCATATTCAACAGCTCTTCAAAATATTGATTCCATCGCTTTACTATTTTTTCTCTTTCTGTGAGTTCATTTCCATTTTTGTCTTCCACCGAGCCAATTCTGGCTTGGAAACCTTTCCGTGTTTGCCTTATTTCTTCATAGAAGTTTCTTATTCTTCCCTGATCATAGTGTTGCGCTATATCATCAGTTTTTTCCTTCATGTATCTTTTCTTTTTCCGCTTGATAACTTTATTAACATTCTTTTTAATTTGCTCATATTCCATTTGATAGTGAGGATTAGCCAGATACTTCTCTTTATATTGCTTTTTGATTTTAATTTGTTGTTCGCAGTCTTCGTCGAACCATGTTTTCCTTCTTAGAGGTGGTAGTGGCCCTAGGATTTTCCTTGCACCTGTTTGAATACTTTCTTTAATAACTGTCCAGTGTTGGTTCACATCATAGATATCGTCATCATTTTCTATCTGCTTGCTCAGAGCGTCAAACTTATTGCTTATTTCTATCTGATAGGCCATTTTAACTTCAGGGTGTTGTAGTTTATTTACGTTGACTTTATAAACCCGCTCCCTGGGGGATTAGGTTTTCAAGTCTTCGTATTTTGTTCTTTATTTTTGCTACAACCAAGATATGGTCGATGTCACACTCTGCCAACTTCATTAGTCCCTTTAATTTATTGTCTCTTACCTTACTAATTTTTTTTTCATCATCCATTATTTATGTTTTATCTTGAAACTTGACACGTTTTATTTTCCTGCTTTCATCGATGATTGTGTGTGGTGATGATTTTTTCCGTTTTTAGGACTATCATTTATTTCTCTAACACATTGTAGATCTTTATATCTGATGTTGTCTTCTTCTTTGGTTACCTTTGTGTTGATTTGCATATTTTTAGCTCTCTTTATATTGTTTTTAATTGCTTTAATGCTTTGACCACGACTGGAATATGATCTGATTTAATGTGACCTCCGGGATAATTGTTTGCAGAAAATATGGAATTTCTAAATCATTCTGTAACAAGTATGATGTCAGTCCTATTTCTAACCATCCTTTTATTTGCATCCATATACGATTTCCATGTACAAAGTTTTCGTTTATGGAGTTTGAGAAAGTGTTTGTAATAACCATTTCCTCTGTTTAACAAAACTACACCAATCGACCTCGATGTTCCTTGCGCACTTGTTTCGTCAGTTTAGGTTATTTTGGGTTGGTTAAAAAAGCGCATGTTTTTGAATAATTTTAGGCAGTTATGGCTAGTTAGAGTTAGCTTGGAAAAATATGTCTATCGACAAAAAAACTTAGAGAATTTACACTTTATTTGATAATTATAATGCGCATGTCTTCCGTTTGAGTTATACTTAAATTGTTTATGGATTTTGGTCATAGTGTATTATAAAGTTTTTAAAAATTGTGTTGTGTCTCATTTGGGCTTAGTACTGACTGTTTAATTTTGGTATTATTTTACCATCTCGATTGATTAAATGGTAGACTAATGTAACTTCATTATCACTTAGAGATTAGTTCACTTTAGATACTTAACAGATTTAATTCTTAGCTTATTTAAACTTTAGAACTTCGACAGGTTTATTTTAGATTCGATTTTATTACTTGGAAAGGAATACTCAAAGGGACCGTCGCACTGGGGCAGAAGTTTAGGGTTTGGTATACGTATACTTAACCAGAAATGCCTTCTCCAAAAATGGATCCAAGCACTAGTTAAGGTTCGGGATACAGGTTTAGGACATCCAGAGGGGACCGCATTTGTATAGGCATATGGTCACTAGATGAACAGATTTGGTGTGAGAGAAAGTCTGTAAGGCTGAGGGTCCGATCAAGAATTATTTATATTAGCAAATTTGCTGACCGTTGCAATATAAGATATACATCACATTTTTAAAGTTCAAATTTAGGCTTGAGACAGGGTGCTAGTTATTTAGTAGTTCACAATATCATAAATATAACGTTAACTTCATGTCCGACAGTCAATTGTTTTCTCATTTTTGTGTACAAATTTTAGGCGTAACTGTTTGGTATACGTGCAAACTACTTTAAATTAATTTAAAACGTTAGAAATATAAATTTAGACCACGTGACTAAGAGTCAATTATTTTTATTTTGATACCAACAACCCTATTTATAAATGAATTTAACAAAAATTTTGACATAAGGTAACTGTAAGAGAAGCTGAGAATTAGTTACCCAATTTATTGGAGCGTCTACTGCGATATGACAGTTCAGGACAAAACTAACCCAATTTAAATCAAATTAAAGATATAACCGTTTCTCGTAACTATTCCTAGAAGTAACGCATTTGGCAACGTTGAGACCTCCAAAATTGAAGTTTCGTATTTTTTAACAAATAATGATAGTCTACAATATGATATTTATAATGTTTACTTTATTTTATTCGGGGTATCAGTCGCATTTTGTTAATCATTTTTGTTAGGACTACAGGGAAGAGAAGACTTTCTGGTTCTAGGTGAATACCGCTTAGTAATGGTCCTAACTGATAAGAGATAATAATAATAATAATAATGCCTTCATCTACGGTGAAGTAGAAGCGCATTCGTAAAGCTCTGCTTCACAATGATGTAGCTTTTTTTGCGAAAAAATATTCTTTATCCAGTTTTGTTTTGCGAAATCGAGGAAACGAAAGGCACAATTTGTTTTCTCGATGTAAATATTATTTGAAGACTAAATAATAATCTAATAATTTTATTATTATACGACGCTTTGTCCTAATACAAACTAACACTGATTTTTGTTTCAGGTATGTGTTCGATTCATTTGTACAGAAATGACTTCAAGTTGGTAAGATGACAATTATTTCAATGAATTGGTAAAATTGTTACTGTTTCCGTGATAACCTAAACTAACCCAAAAAAACTATTGACACTGAATAGGGCTTAAAAATTTTAAAAATTAATTAAGTTTGGGTTAGATTAGATTAGTTTCCTAGTGTTAATAATTCAAACGTGCCTATATATAATCCTGGTACACAAATTTCAAGCCAACCATCGTCTTTTTCCTAGAAAGTCGTTTGTGGTATGATTTTACAATTGTGTTCCTGATGGAACTCGAAAGGTATGTTGCGAACCTTCACCTTGATACGTGAAGTTATACGTTCTCAAATTGGTCCGGCAAATTTGCATTGCGCAAACCTATCATTCAGCAGTAAATATTAATATTATCATAATTTTATATTTGTTTCTTTATTTATTTATATATGTCACATCAATTTTATTTCGACGAGTTTTTTTTTTTCGAAATAACAATATAAATTAGTTAGGTTAAGGTTGGGTTAGATTAGGTTAGTTGCAGAGTATTAATAGATCAAATTTGTATTATACAGGGTGTCCGGAAATAACATCGCCAAATTACAGAAGGTGATTCTACATAAGAAAACATGAACATTTTTTCATATGAACATGGGTCCGAAAATGCATAGTTTCCAAGATACAGGGTGTCAACCTTTTTAAAAAAAAATCAGTTTTTTGTTAATATCTTAAATATCACTTTATTGATTTTGTTGATATTAGCCTTAATTAGATTAAAAATATAAAGTCCAGTGGCGTCACGGAGGGCATCATACCGAATATTATTGACAAAAAAAGTGTGCGCCGCTGACTTTTTCAAACATTTTATATTTTTTTCATATTAAGCAACTAAAAATACAATATTTTTGATTCTCGAGTTGTTTTCGTATCTTGCGTTGTTTTCGATAAAAAAAAAGTAAAAACCGGTTTATTACATTTCCAAACTTTATTGATAAAATCGATATTTTTATTTATATCTTAAATATGCTTTTACCG
>MU181938.1:531383-571640 GCA_016904865.1 Pissodes strobi | reverse complement strand
CGATAATTGGTTCACCTCGATAGAACTAGTAAACCTGTTAAAAGAAACAGGATTGACATACGTAGGAACATTAAAAAAAAATAAGAGAGAGATTCCCCCAGAATTTTTACCTGCCAAATGAAAAACACCAGGTTCTAGTCTGTTTGGCTTCACTAAAGATCTTACTATAGTCTCATATGTCCCCAGGAAAAGTAAGGCAGTTTTGTTGGTGTCATCCATGCATCATACAAAAAGTATTGATGCTGATGTGGAAAAACCAGAAATTATTTCATATTACAATACGACGAAGGGAGGTGTAGATTCCTTAGATCAAAAATGTTCGAATTACTCGACTGGGAGACGGACTCGGCGATGGCCAATGGCCATATTTTATAGACTTCTGGATATTAATGCTGCTAATGCC
Source organism: Pissodes strobi (assembly GCA_016904865.1). Taxonomy (NCBI): domain Eukaryota; kingdom Metazoa; phylum Arthropoda; class Insecta; order Coleoptera; family Curculionidae; genus Pissodes; species Pissodes strobi. The sequence goes on along the minus strand of MU181938.1, from coordinate 571,237 downwards.
TTCATTTTATATAGTTCCTATAGAGACAATAAATCAATTTCCAGATTTGATTTTACGTCGCTTTTGGCCAGATAACTAGTTACTCCGCATATGCAAAGAAGAGTTCAAGATTGTCATCTTTCGTTTGAACTTAGAGCATGCATTCGAAGAGTAATGGGTGTCAAAGAAGAAATACCAGCAGTTCGGGAAGTCAAATTAGAAAAATGAAAAACGTGCTACACGTGCGACCCAACGAAAAAAAGAAAAACATTTTATTTATGTTACTGCTGTAAGAAACCGGTATGCTTAGAATGTACAACTAAAGTTTGCAGTCACTGTAGCGAGAAAATTCCTATGTAAAGACGTTGCATTTTTTTAATATTTTTATAATTTAATTTTTATTTTTAGTATAAGATAATCATTATAACCTAAAACATCTAAACATAATATTTGCAGTCATTGTTACGTACTGATAATATTTGACTCCTATGTAAGGTCCCATTTTTTTGAAATTTTTGATAATAATAGGTTTTTTATTTTTATTATAATACTATTGGATACTTGTAGTATCGAAAAATATAGTTTATTTTGTATTATTTGTATAAGATAATAAAATTATTATAGCATAAATCTAAATATAAAGTTTGCAGTCAATATAACGAGAAAATTTTAACTCCTATATAAATATGTTGCAATTTTTTAGAAATTTATGATAATATGTTGTTTTTTTTAAATTGTAGTATTATTGGATCCTTATAGTATCGAAAAAATTAAATTTAGTGTTTATTTTTAGAATAAAATAATAATTATAACAAAAAACATCTAAATAGCCCCAAAGTGGTGCATTTTGTATAACTAAAAAAATAATGTTTTTATTTCAAATTAAAAACTTTCAAAAAAGGTCATGTGTAGTTTTACTGTGCGCTAATATTTCTAATAAACATATATATGTCATTATACAGACTTCTAATGCGATTGTTTACGAAAAAAACAGTGTAGAAAGTAGCGGTCACTGTGACCGGTGCCGGGGATTTATGTCACTACATTGGGACCCGGGTGGTTAAGGGTTAACAAACCCTAAGACGGTGGTGCTACTGGAGGTGTCAGTAGCGCATGTGCAAAACTGGAGGCTGCAGAAAAAGATCAAGCGGGTCAGATATACGGTCAACTCAACGACCAAGGTGGACAACAGACACGTCAATGAGATGCAGAGTGATCTCAACCTGGTTGGGGAACTTTAGAGGATCCATCGCTGCCCAGTTCACCTGGCAACCTTTGTTGTCGGTTGCTATGATGAAATTATCGAGACAGAAGACCATGTCAAGATGAGGAACCTGCTCCGGGACCACTGCGCCATGACGGAGTACGACCAGCAGAAGCTGATCAATAAGTGCAGCTACAGCGTCGCCATAGCAACGTCGCAAATACTACACAAGAGACTGTCCGAAGGCTAGTGAAGTTTATACATGTATATATAGTCCTAGGCATTTAAATTAGAATGAATTAGACATAACTGTGGCTCTGAGGATTTTATTGTACATATTATGTAAATTGCACATTCTTGACCTATGATATAATTTAAGTTGCTGTTCCTTAAGTGTTTTTTGTGATATGAGCGTTTGTATTGTCTTGCTCATTAATCTAGTCCCGATTTAACCTGTAAGGTAAATTTTTGCACTCCATAAAGATTGTTTTTTAGCATAAGTACGGATGTAACAGAGAAAAATAAACGAATATACTACGGAAGAGGTATCGAAATTATACGTTCTCAAATTTGTGCGTCAAATTTGCGATGGGCAAACCTATCATTCAGGACTAAGTTTAAATTATGTTGTTTATTATCGTTTTAATATTTATTTCTATATCACAACACCGATATTCTTTCGACTAGCTCTTTGGAGATAAAAAAAATAGTCATTAGTTAAATTAGGGTTGGGTTGGATTATTTTAGTTGCTTAATATTAATAATTCAAATTTGTTTATACAACATGCTTGATAGAAATTAAATTTAATTTCGTAAGTTTGCAAGAGCTTCATTTTACTCACTGTAAACAACCTTAGCGGTGGCTATATGATCTTAAAATTAGATTTTTGATGAAATTCCAAAAGATTTGCTGAAAACCTTGTCTTGATACGTTTGAACTAGAAAATACTTTTTTTATAAACTTTTATTATTTGCATTTGACAATCATATCGTTTAGTAGTATATATTTTTAGTCTTCATTATTTTTATGTTTCATTATTTATTTGTATATGACACATCGCTTTTCTTTGATGAATTTTTATTCAACATAAATACATTCGCCGGTTAAGTTTGTATTAGATTAGGTTAGTTGCCTAGTAGCAATAACACAAATTTGCCTATGTATCATCCTAGTGCACAAATTTCAAACCAAACTTTGTTCCTCTAGATGTTCCATAGAAAAGAAATTTTACATTTATGCAAGATTTTATTTTGCTCTTTGTGTACACCCGTCGGAGTTGCGGTATAATCTTACGGACTAATGTAATTCCAAAACATATGGTAAAAACTTTATCTTAATGCATCACTTCATCTCGAAAATATATAATGTCAATTTATCATTCTGCAAATCTACCGTTTAGCAATATATATTAATAAGCCTTTTATTATATATTCGTCTTAATATTTATTTGGATATGACACTCCGCTTTCTTTTTTAAAACGTCGGTTATGTTCAGCTTGGGTTAGATTAGGTTAGTTTCCTAGTATTAATAATTCAAATTTGTATTTGTATCACCATGGTACACAAATTTCAAACCAACCACTTATCGTTTTCCTAGAAACTCGTGTATTTCTTTCGATTGATATGATTTTACGGTTGTATTCCTGATGAAATAAAAAAACACCTTAATCTTAATACGGCGCTTCATCACGAAATTATAGGATCTCGAATTTGTCTGACTTATTCGCATTACGCAAACCTATTATTCAGCAGTAAATTTAATAATTTCTTCATTAATTGTTTCAATATTTATTTGTATATGAAACATCGATTTTATTTCGACTAGTTTTTCCTGGAGATAAAAATATACAATGGTTAAGTTATGGTCCGATTAGATTAGGTTAGTTGCCTAATAGTAATAATTTAAATTTATATATACATCTTGATACAAGAATTTTAAACCAAACTTTGTTGATGCTTTATGGAAATAAAATTTGAACAACCTTCGCGGTTGGTATATGATCTTACATTGTATTCTTGATGAAATTCCAAAAAATATGCTAAAATCTACATTATGATACGTCACTTCAACTCAAAAATATACGATCTGAAATTTGCCTGAATTATTTGCATTGGGCATTCCTATCGTTCAGCAGCATCGATTATTAATCTCTTCATTATTTATTTGTTTCATTAATTATTTGTATATGACACACCACTTTTCTTTCGACAAGTTTTAAAATCGAAAAAAAATATGTCGGTTAAGTTACGTTTGTGTCAGATTAGGTTAGTTGCCTAGTATTACTAACACAAATTTGTCTGTGTATCACCCCGATACACATATTTCAAATTTGGCTTTGTTTTTATATATTATTATAATCTTCTTTATATATTTGTTTCATTATTTATTTGTATATGACGCACCGCTTTTCTTTCGAGAAGTTTTTTATTTCTGGTATTAAAAAATCACATTTGTCTTGACATTATCCTAGTTCAAAAATTTTTAACTAATCTTTGTTTTTATATGTGTTAGAAATAAAGTTTTACGCGTTTTCAAGTCCCTGTATAAACACTTTGTACTGTGGAATAACCTTACGGTCGTATTATTGATAAAATTACAAAAGATATGGTAAAAACGTCATCTTGATGCGTCACTTCGTCTTCAAAATATGGATTTTAAAAGCTATCAAACCTATCGTTCAGCTATATACATTAATAATCCATTTTTTATATACTGGTTTCACTATTTATTAGTATATGACACACCGCTTTTCTTTCGTTGATTTTATACTCCAGTGAAATTAAGTTTGAGTTTAATTAGGTTAGTTTCCAAGTATTAATAATTTAAATTTGTCTATATATCACACTGTTACACAAATTTTACACCATCCAATCGTCGTTTTTCTAGAAGCTCGAATACACCTTTTGACTGTGGCATGATCTTACCGTTGTATTCTTGATGAAACTCTACAAATATGGTGAAAACCTTCTTAATTCGTCGCTTTATCTCGAAAACATACATTTTCAATTTTGTTGTTCAGCAGTATATATAAATAATATCTTAATTATATATTTGTTTCATTATTTATTTGTATGATACCATTTTTTTTCGATGAGTTTTCTTTTCGAAAAAAATTGTACGTCGATTAAGTTTAATTTGGGTTAGATTAGGTAAGTTGCATAGTATTCATAATTCATATTTGGTTATGTATCAACCGGGTACACAAAATTCAAACATCTTTGTTTGTATGTATAAGTACTGGATAGAAATGAAATTTCACGTTTCTGCGAAAGTTTAATTTTACTCCCTGTATACACGCTTTGCTGTATATATTCTCCAAAATTTATTAACCTGCAAATATATCACTCGGCAGTATATATTAATAATCTCTGTATTTGTTTCACTATTTATTTGTATATGACACACCGCTTTTCTTTCGAGTTTTTATTTTCTAAATAAAAATATACGTCTACTAAATAAAGTTTTGGTTAGATTAGGTTAGTTGCCAAGTACTAATAATTAAAATTTTTCAATGTATTACTTTGGTACAGATTTTTCAAACAAATTTTCGTTTTCCTAGATACTCGACATGAATAACATTTCGCATTTTTGCATGGGTAGATAAGGTTAAAAGCCTAGTACTAATATTTCAAAATTGTCTATATTTCACCATGGTATTTACTTTTAATTATTTACCTAGATGCTCATATACACCGTTTGCACGTGGTATGATATTACGTTTCTGTTCTTAATGATATTCGAACAATATAGTGGAAACTTTCATCTTGATACGTCGCTTCATTTAAAAGATTTATATTCTCAGATTTGCTTGAGAAATTTGCATTAAGCAAACCTATCGTTCAGCGGTAAATATTAATAATCTCTGCATTGCATATTTGTTCAATAATTATTTATTTGTATATGATGAGTGTTTTCTTCAAAGTGAAAATATATTTTGGCTAAGTTAAGGTTGGATTAAATTAGGTTAGTCGCCTAGAATTAATAATTCAGATTTTTCTATGTATCACCCTGATACACAAATTTCAAGACCGTCGTCGTTTTGCTTGATGCTCGTATACATCTTTCGGTTGTGGTATATCTTACGACTATATTCTTGATGAAATTCGAATGATATGGCAAAGACCGTCATCTTCATACGTCGCTTCAACTTGAAAATACACGTTCTAGAATTTGTGTGCAAAATTGCATTTTACCAACCTATCGTTTAGCAGTATATATTAATAATCATTCATTATTTATTTGTATATGACACACAGATCTTCTTTCGACAAGTTTTTTTCTTCAAAGTGAAAATATACGTTGATTAAGTTAAGGTTGGTTTAGATTAAGTTAGTCGCCCAGTATTAATAATTAAATTTGTCTATATATCACCCTGATCACCTTTCGGATGTGGTATGATCTTTCGATTGTATTATTGATGGAACTCGAAAGATATGTTGAAAACTTTATCTTGATACGTCGCGTCGTTTCAATTCAAAAATATTCATTCACAAATTTGCCTGACAAATTTGCATTGTGCATTTAGCAGTATATATTAATTCTCTCTTGATTATGTTTTCGTTTCATTATTTATTTGTATATTATACATTGTTCTTCTTTCCGTGAGTTTGTTTCCAAAATCGAAATATATCTGTTAAGTTCGGTTTGAGTTAGATTAAGCTTACTGCCAAATATTAGTAATATGGAAAAACAATTGAAAATACGTTTAAAGATGAAGAAATATGGATACATTGAAATACTAGATACAGGTCGCCTCTGAGATGATCTTTACCTAACTGAAAGTAAGAGATCTTTAAAAATAGTTACCTATGTAATAGGTGTGTAAAGTGGTACTTTTTTCACAGATATGTCACAGATGTCACATTTCTTTCTAAGGCTATATTCTTATAAAATAAAAGATATTTATTTTTCAAGATTATAAAATGTTTACTTTATAAGATGTTTCTTGAATTTTTAGGAAATGCTAGTGACGCTAGGAAACTAGAGGAATTATTATTATTTCATCGTACGAAAATAATGAACAGTAATTTCGTATATATTTTATCACCTGCATTACCTTTGCAGGCGTGATAGGCAAACACTTCTATTGAACTAGAAAATATTTACATTTAATCTCTATAATATTAAGTTCAAAACAAGCAGCAGCTATTCCTATCCTTATATTTCTCGTTTTGATGATTGCCCACAAAAGTAGTGCTAACGGCACTCAACTTGATGTAGGGAGCAGTATCCAAAGTTAGATTGTTTGTATAAGTTTTGGAAAGTGGAACTGGCGGGCGGTTAGACGAAGAGTCAAATTATCTAGCAAAGCGCAAAGTCGGCGGAGCATGTCAAATTAAGCAACCCTATTAGACCGAGAGCCCTTTCTGAACATTCATTATGACAGTCTCACTTTTGATAATATGTACTTCACCTAGTCCAATTTAAGTAACACTTATAAGTTTAACGTCTGGTGGTGGTTTTAATATGTTGCCATTTCTGAATGACATGTGAATGTTGCCGATTGGTTGCTAATTCCCCAGTTAAATTTTATTAAATATCATGCTTTATTTCTAAAATGCCTTCAGAATGTGGTCGGGCAAATAGTCCTATGTCTCGACAGGGGTTAGTGAAGCACTAGCAACCATAACAACTTTGCCACATACATAGTTCAAAAGTGAAATATGTTATAAATGCTTCGTTGAACATGAATTAAAACATTATATAGAACTAGCGATTAAAAAAGGTACCTTGAACTCACCAATATGGGAATTTCATAATAAAAGATTCGCATGCCTATAGCCACAAAGTAATAATTGGTGTTCAACGTAGGTAATCGTAATGTGAAGATAGACATTGGCATATAATGAAACAGAAAAATCTTATACACCTGATGTTGATAATAATAATAATAACGACAAATCATTTTATTTGGGACGTAATGATGTATTTACTCCACTGGCCAAAATATGTAAGATTTGAGAATTGTCTTTATATTTATATTCATTTATTTACATACAAAGTCATACATTTACATTTGCGAGGATATTAAGAGAACAAGCCATTGAAACTGTTTTTGAAGCTTTCTGACTAAATGAGATTTTTCATCTGCTTCCAGATTGATAACGCCATAATGCATTTGGAACTTGTTTTCGTTCGCCAGGCATTTCGTGATGGTAAATAAGCAATAGTTATTATTCAGCTATCGTTCGGACGATCACTCCGGTAAACATGTGTAATTATTGGGAATTAATAGGATAATAATGAGATCATTGAATAATGCTGATTTAAGTATTGAATAATATTTAGCTAGTCATTGTTTATTTCAAATTAATGCCTGATCAATATTTTTTAATGTTTGGCTATTCATTTATTAATGATTTGTTATTTGGGGCGTATGTGATAACTATTGTGTATTAATTGGATCGTTTCCTGTATGTGTTAATCAAACTACTTTAACTGGGATTATTGGAATTTACTTGGATAATCGTTGGATCATTGATTAATTATTATTTAACACTTGATTATTCAATAATTAAAATTTGTAATTTGGGCTGAATATATTCTATGATGTATTCATTTTACCACATAAACAAGTATGATTTAAAAGCTTCCTGCAAATTTTAATGAATAAATATTATATGCAAATTTTCATCAGCAGGTAGTTGTGTAATTATTGGTGTTTAGTTGGATAATCATTGGCCCGTGGAATAGTGCTCGTCCAATTATTAAATAATGATTAATTAGTAATTTCCTTTTTTAAGTTAATGCTTGTAATATTATTGTTTAATGATTGGCGTTTCATTTGCCAATAAATTGGTTTTTTTTTTAGCGGATATATACTAATGTGAATATGTTATACCAGCTCCAATACGCAAAGGCTTAAAAATTCGCTGCAGTTTATAATTCATCATCATCAACATCATTTATTAAAAGGTAATTGAACATTGATATATACACCTAACAACTAACATAACTACATTTTTAATAGTAGCGCGTTTAGTGAGGCTACGAACGCCCATATGAGCGCCTCTGAGGTCCCCCCGGCACGCACCACTAAAAATAAGGGGCCGATGTAATGCCCTAGTCATGTTTCGACTAGATGTTAGGTACCATCTCAAGTAATACAACTTTTCTACTTAGGCAGCGCCTTTCAGAAGTTTTGAGTTCAACAAGTACAACACGGATGGCAATAGAACTGTATTCTTATTTTCCAGGGTGGGGATGGGTCAGGGTTAGAAACATGGGGAAAACAGAAGGAAAAACCCCATTTCACGATTCTTTGGTCACTCATACACGTATACAGGACAATCACACACATTTATACACATAGGGTAAAAGAGTGGGAAGCTAATACTAGCTTCAGTGAGGTGAGAATTGTAACATCAGACATATGCTCGGCACGCTTAGCCATACTTCGTCTGCCGGAGCAGGGAGGCAGGCGGCGACATCGAGAGCAGTGTTCAACTGCTTTAATCTACTGTTGACGGTTAGCTTTTATAGCTCGACAAAGTCCCTTAACAAGCCCCGCCCACCACGTTGTTAACGTGGTGGAGGGGGGCCTGCCTTGGGCAACCGTGTGACGATGGATTTGGAGCAACTTCTGCGCTCCTGGTAATCGTCAATTTCTTGGCGACCCCAAGGGCGCCGAAGGGGTAGAGAGGGATGGGTTTAAGGGATGAGGGTTGACGGGAAGTCCATTATTCTGGCGGCCGAGGCTCCAGAAAGTAAATTGTCGTGCGACCGTGTATGGGACCGTGCTTAGGTCTGTTGGCCGACTCATACCTCAAGTCTGCAATATGGGCAGTCCTCGGCGAGCCGCGTATTCCAGACGTGTAGAACTTGCACGCCAATTTATCGATGTATTCGTTTATATATTCGATACCAGCCCAGGCGTGCAAGTCCCGAATCCTGGTATAGTAGCTCGCCGAGAAAGCAGCCCTTAAGTGCCTATTCTGCAGGATCTGCAGTTTCTTGAGATGTGTGTCGGCCACCGAGCACCAAACCGGCGCCCCATACGTCAGGTTTGGCCGAATAATGGACCTATACAGGATGAGCTTATTGGAGGGGCTGAGGCAGGAACCATTCCTGATCAGAGGCCTTAACTTCTGGAGTATGTCTCTATTTTTCACTTGCACATGCGTAATATGCCTGCCGAAGTTAAGCTTCGAGTCAAGAATGATTCCCAGGTACTTGACGGAAAGTTTAGGAGGGATGGGGGTGTTGTTTACTATGATTGGGGCGGATTCAATGTTTTTTATTTTCCTGGCAAATACGGCCAACTCAGTTTTATTAGGGTTAAGCCGTATTTTCCAGCCCTCATAGTACTGCGTTATGAGTTCCATGTGAGCACTCAATTTGTTTGTCGCCTCCTGCGCTGTGTTGGAGTGGGAATACAGTGCAGTGTCGTCCGCGTAGAACGCAAGGGACGTATCAGGGTGGGAGGGAAGATCTGCTATGTAATAGCTGAATAGCTGTGGCGACAGTACTGTTCCCTGAGGTACCCCCGCCTTGATCTCTCTCTGCGATGAGAGGGATCCGCCAATTTTCACCGAGAAAGCGCGCCCGACCAGATATGACGCAATTAGCGCTGCGAAGTGCAGTGGAAAATTATGCTTAATGAAAAGCTTATGCAGCAAGCCATTGTGCCATACCCGGTCGAATGCTCTCTCGATGTCTAGGAGTACTAGGGATGTGCAATGCCCTATATTGAATCCGTCATATATGTCCTGTACGATTTTCGCAGCGAGCATGCTAGTGCCATGTCCGCCGCGAAAACCGAACTGCTCCCTAGGGAGTACATGACGGTTCAGGACTATCTCGTTCATCCTAGACAATAAGAGTTTCTCAGTGAGTTTGCTCATGGTATTTAGCAAGGAAATAGGGCGGTAAGAGCTGGCGAGCTTGAGGTCTTTCCCGGGCTTAGGGAACAGTACCACGTGCGCGATCTTCCAGGAACTGGGAAAGTGTTGCAGGCGAAGTATAGCGTTCACTATATGCATTAATTGTATCAGGGTTTTGTTAGGGATGTTTTTCAGGAGTATGTTAGGGATCGTGTCCGGTCCCGGAGCCTTATTCTTAGGCAGACGACCGAGGGCACCGCGAAGCTCTGAGGGGGTGACCAGGATTTTATCCATCACAGAGGGCGGGATAGGATAACGTTTTAAAAAGGGCCTTATTTCCTCTGTGATTTGAGCGTGCAATGGCACGGTGTCAGGTTCTTCCCTGTGTACGCTCTCGAGGAAGTCAGCGAAGGCCTCAGTCTTCCCACGGTCGTTTAGAATAACCTCGCCATTATGTGAAATGGCGGGAATGTCGACTGGGCCTCCCCTAACCTGCCTCGCTAGTTTCCACAGGGATCCGTCCTCCGTGCCGAGCTCATTCACAAACTTCATCCATGCCTCCTCTCTGTGTTTGCGGATGTTCATCCTAATCATCGGCGGCGGGTAGTTGTGTAATTATTGGTGTTTATTTGGATAATCATTTTATCATGGAATAGTGCTCGTCCAATATTAATTAATGATTAATTAGTCATTTCCTTATTTTAAATTAATGCTTGTCGGATTATGTGTAATGTTTGACCAATTGACCATTCATTTACCAATTATTTGTTTTTTGAGACGAATATATACTATTGTGAATACAATATACTGGTTCCAATAAACTAAGGCTTAAAAGTTCGCTGCATTTTATAATTAACCATATTAAATTATCATTTGGACAATCGTTGGTGAGTAGTAGGGTAATTATTGGCTATTAGTTAGAAAATAATTAGATCATTGAATAATGTCCATGTAATTATCGTTTTTTCTCTTTAAATTAATATTTACTTAATCATTATTTACTTCTTAATTATTATTTTTTTAATGATAGAATAGGGTGTCCCGCAGATCATATTTTAAATTAACTGTCGAATTTGTATCGGCAGGTAGTGGTGTAATTTTGTAATTATTGGTGATTACTTGGATAATCATTGGGTTATTGCCTAATGTTCTCCAATTATTGAATAATGATTAGTTAATTAAGGCTAAATTTAAGATTAATTCTTGCAAATTTTTGTTTAATCCTTGATCATTCATTGGTTAATATTTTTTTGGGGGCGAATATATACTACTGTATTTATTATACTCGACTGAATGGGCTCGGGTTTTAAAGTTCGTTGCATGTTTTAATTAGTGATATCAAATTAACATTTGAATAATCATTAGTGAAAAGTTGTGTAATTATTGATGATTATTTGGATAATCACTGAATCATCGAATAAGGCTAGTTTAGTTATTTAATAATAGGTAGTGAATTAATGTTTGCTCAATCATTGTTTAATGCTTGATTAATGATTAATTAATGTTTTCTTAATTGGGTTGAATATATTATTATGCTATTGTGTATCTGTTATACTAGATACAATAAATTGATCATATTAAACCAACCTTCAAGTAATAATTATGGGGTTAGTTGGGTTACTTGGATAATCATTGGACATTAAATAAAGCTCATTCAGTTAATCGGTAAGTTAATAATTGTTTAATATCTATTAATTCATTAATTAATGAATTGTTATTTGGACCGAATATATACTATTGTGTGCTATACCAGATAAAACACGGATTGATTTAAAAGCTCCGTGCAAAGTGTAATGAATAGATATTAAAATAACGTTCGAATTGCCAATCTTTATTTAATGCATCATTATTCATGTTCTTATTATTTGATTTTTGGGGCGAATATATGCTATTGTGAATATATTATACCAGCTCCATTAAGCTAAAGCTTGAAAGTTCGTTGCATATTATGATTAATAGCAATGAACTCACATTTGAATTATCATTGATGATTACTTGGGTAATTATTGGCGATTAGTTAGATAATCATTGGTTTATTGAATAATACTAATCTAATTATTGAATAATAATTAATATTTTGCTTAAATTAAATTAGTGCTTGCTTAATCATTATTTAATGCTTTATTATCGAAAAATTTATGGTTTGTCATTTGGGTCGAATATATGATATTATATATCTATTTAAGCCTGAATTAAAAAGTTTCTTGTACGTGTTAATTAATCATACCAAATTACGTTCGCATAATTAGAAGAGTAACTGTGTGCTTATTGGGGATTACTTGGATAGTCATTGAAGTATGAATAATGCCGATTCAATTATTGAATACGCTAATCATTGTTTAATCCTTAATTATTCATTAATTAATGAATTGTTGTTTGGGTCGAATATATACTGTTATTTATTCATTATATTAGAAAAACGGTATGATTTAAGCAATCCCTGCATTTTTAATTAGTAAATATTAAATTACAATTTTTAATGAATTCTCATTGATGATTACTTCGGTAATCAATGCTCGGCATTGTTAACTTTAAATTAATGCTTGCCAAATCATTGTTGATTTTTCGTTAACTAATTCTTTATTTTTTGATGCGAATATTATTTATCAGATACAAAAGATAGGATTTTGTATTAATACCGTATTAATCATGGCTAAGTAGTTGGATTACTACTTGGATAATCTTTGTATAATTGGATGGTGCTCATTCAGTTATTGAATAATTGTTAGTTAATTGTTTAATTTAAAATTAAGGATTGCTCAGTCATTGTTAAATATTTTTTCCCTTGCGTATTAATTACTTAATTAATACTAAATAAATAAACTTTCAAAATGGATACAGCCCTAACGACTTAAAATAAGATGTTCAAGTGTTAAAAGGATGTTCAAATATTTCACCTTGTAAATTTCTAATGTATTTTGGACTATGTCCAATGTAGCCTTTAAATGTGTGTTATGTTGGCTTCTTTCAAGAGTGTTGGGGAAACATCCCAGCATGTGTATTAACTTATCGTTTGTCACAGTATAGTTGGTGATAATACCCTGTATACCCGTACTATAAACTCCAAATAATTTTATTTCACCCCTGGTAAAGAGCAAAATTGTGCATTTAATGCGGTGTAGTTCAGTTACTCCTTAGTCCGAACCTGGATTGTCGGTATAATGGATTCCTTTACGCGCAACAATCGCTGGAAGCGAGTTGTCACTCCGTCAAAAATCGGTATTAATCATTCTAAATATAATATATCTTTGTCTCCGTCAATGTTGTGTAAATAACAATATGTCAAATAAAACCCTCTCAAATGTATCCGCGTCCGCGCAATTTTCCGCTCTGTTCTCCCTGTCCGCGCCGGTAGGAAAAATTAGACTTTAGTGCCTTACAAACACTCACCTGTGTAACAACGCAACGGTCCAGTCATCACTCTGCTTGAATTTGGCGCCAAGAAATATCTACCCAGTCTTAGCCCTGTTTGACGCCAAGATATTTAGTAGTTTTCTCCTTTGTTTGCACAGATATTAAGAAAGTATCTGCTATACTCTGTGTTGCCTTTTTTCAACACTGAATTAAGGACTATTTGGGCGTTTTAACGCATTTTATCGAGATATTACAACTCGTATCGTCTCTCCTGTTGAAGATAGAAGAAGGTAAAATGGCGGTTGGAAATTTGTAGTAGACAAATCTATTCCTGTATGCGAGATTCGAATCAAATGTTCTACATCCCTGAGAAAAGTTGAGAAAATGACAGAAGCAAAGTAACAAGGTATCTAGTGTGAACGAGAAAGCAGTTAGTTGAAATAAAGTTGATTACATTCAGTAAAGAAAGAAGTTCTTGTTAAATTAAATGCTCAAGACATTTAATAATAGTTAACCTCATGTACTATATTTAGTTTTATGTATGAAAGCATGAATGCTTGAAAGTAGTTAAAAATCATTGTATATATTAATCTTATTTAATGCAAATTAATTCTTGCATTATTAAAGTACGTAACACCTAAAATACATGTTTCAATTCACACCGTATGAATAAAATTCCCACCACCCTATTTTGACACAGTCCACAAATTAACGTGGTTAATTATAAAGTTAATTACCACCCCCACCTTTGTGGACATAAATGATTTAAGAATTCATTGTTTTTACCGACCAAAGAGAATGAATTTAAAAATCGGTGTAATATATCAAAATGCAAGATGAACAAAATATTTATCACATCTTAAATAAAAGAAGACTTTGTTTGTATTGTTGTCGTCTGTTTTAATATAAGGAATTCATTTAATTAATGCTCTTACTGAAACTTTTGAAGTGAAATCCTAAATTGGAACCAACTCGTAATAGAGACGTTCCCCTTATATTCCTAAAATATTCATCAAAATTAAAATAATGAATACAGACCACACGTGCTAATGAATAGTAGTAGAGTACAATTAGACTACTCTATTAAAGTTATAGAGGGTATAATTACTGCTCCTTCTCTTCTTCCATTTGGAAGGAATATCGCAATAACGATTGTAGGGATGTGCGGGCGAATCTTATCGAAATAATATGGAAGTAAACCAGATATTTAAACTATCATAAAGGTTAAAAGTCCTCCGTATATTTTTAATGAACATCATACTTTCATATAAGCGAGAGATTTAAACAATATGCTATATAAAATATTCATTTAAATGAGACTGTCTGTTTGCTTGCACGCGTTGATATGAACCTCAACATGTATTTTGTGCTAGTATTAGTTCGCGTGAGGAATAATAAATTATGATTACTTAGTCAATATATTTACTCATTTATTGTTTAATGCTTGATGGCCTATTAATAATGCTAAATTAAAAATTGCAAGTCGCCCTTAATGTACGTAATTTTGTTAGGCTGGTATAACATTTTAATGCTGCAAGTTGCATACAACCCCAAACGTTTGGGGTTGTTTAAATCGATTATGGTATGTTTCTAGTATGTTTCGGATGGGTTTAATGTAGCTCTCAAATTTTTGTTAAAGTAACCTTGTGCATAAGTACAGGGTGGTTAAATTCGAGTCTATGTATGGGGATCTCGAAAACCGTAAGAGATACAGTGCCGGCCGGTCAAATTAAGGCAAAATTGAGCATTTAGGAGCCTAATAAAATGCCGTTTAGAAAGTGTTAAAATTCCGAGTACTTTCGGAGTTATCCGGAAAAACCGAAATATTGAAAAATCGTTTTATTTTTTTTTCCTGAGCTTATTTAAAAACGAATTTTAAATTGGATTGCACTTTTGCATTGCAACATTTTCCGCTCTATCAAATGGTCGTATCCAGTTTGGAATCAACTTCCTTTTTTAAATACAAAATTTGCTTTTCTTTTCGTTTTTTAGGTGATATTGGCGTTATTAATATGAATACGTTTTTTTATTTTCCTTTTATTTAATTTTTTTTTAAATTACCTATTTTGCTTTGGCGTAATTTCAAATAGTTTGTTACTTTTGAAATTTTTACATTCTATAAAAATATTTAATTTTATTTTTTGTGTTAAGTGGTAAATTAGAACCTTTAATTTAAATAAAAATAAAATAAGTAAAATTAACTAAGCAGGTTCATTTGTTTTTTACCCCAAAGCAAAATAAATAATTAAAAAAAAATAATAAAATTTCAAAAACATTAAAAAAAATAAAAATACATATTCATATTTATAACGCCAATAACATCTGAAAAACGAAAAAAAAATTAAACTAACCTAACTGTGTGCACATGTGTTTAGTTTTCACTGCAAAGCTTTGTGAGTTTTCACACGCTAATATTCTTAAAAAATATCTCCTAGTATTTTAACAGATTTCTTAAAACATTATCTATGTTAAAAAACAAACAGCTGCTTCCAGTAGTGCGGAAATTCTTTAAATAAACTAAAATTGAAATCCTGACCTTAAAAACTAAAATAAACAATATGAATTCTCTAAACTGCCCGAAATGGAATGAACAATGCTACTTTATAGACACCACTAAAAGTAAATAAATTAAAGAACTGTTCGGGTGTGCATGATATCTGTGCAAAAAAGTGTTTTGTTGAAACTGCAACCGCTTTGGGGCAAATGAGATACGGGTAATGTGCTCAACCAGAAACTGGCTGAAATTTTTCTGCATGGACTGTCTTGAGTTGATAAATTCCACTGTGAAAGATGTTCCAAGTATCAGCCGGAGAATTGATAGCCTAGAGATGGAAACTCGTGAACTGAAGGAAGCCTTCAATAAAAGTGCATCTTCTTATGCCCAGGTGGTTGCTACCACTGCAGACCTGAAAATACAAATGGAGAAACTTACCACAGAAGTGAGTGCTCAAATATCGACGACAAAAGTACCTACTTACACCGCATTAAAGGAAAATGCATCGATTGAACCGACATGCGACACTCTGTGAAATGGCAGAATATGAAAGGCGAGCAACCAATGTTCTGATCTTCGGGCTTGCAGAGAGTACAGCAGAGTGAACCAGATGCTAATCTTAAGAAAGCTTTTCAAAAGGCAGGAAAATGTTCAAGTAAGCAATTTATGTTCCATGACAAACAAGACAGATGAAAAATTAGCATTCAAAACAACAATGCATCAATTATTTTAATAACTGAAACATGGCTTACTGGTCAAATGCCAGATAGTCTTATTCACACACCCCGCTTTTCGTTGTTCCGCAGGGATCGGATGGTGGGTGTATCTGTGTATTTATAAAAAACTATTATAGCCAACAATTTTACACAACAGGGCCTGTAGTAATTAAAAAAGCTATATCACTAAACGAACAGAGATTAATTGGGATACTCTGGAGATCCACCTAAACAATCAGTGCACTTTTGACTTCCTGGAAAGCTACAAAACATATAGAGGTCATCAACTAGTCACTTTCCCAACTAGAATACGAAACAACCAAATCTCACTATTAGACCAACTTATGGTGAGTGAAAAGCGAATCTTTGATGTCCTACAATATGCACCTTTGAGAAAAAGTGATCACATTGTAGTAACAGCAAAAACACAACTTCAAATAATTCCAAAACCAGCCTTTAAAACATTTTAAAACGGCTATTTTGGAAAGCTTATTACAAGGCTGTCAATGAAACTCTCCAAGATCAGTTAAATCAAATATCTAACCTAGTCTGATTTCCTTGAAGCAGTAGATATAACAATAAATAGACATATACCAAATGAGCCACAAAAGGTCAACACTCAAAAACCGTAGCTCACAAATGAAGTTTTCAAAGGAAATTGATTTCTGGGACAAATACCAAAAACAAAAACGTGAAGAAAATTATTACATATATCAACATCAAAATAACATAACCAAAATATGTATAATAAGAGCTCGTAGAAACTATGAACACAATCTGCTCGAGAACACGAAACAATTCCATACCTATATGAGTCGTAGTTTCAATTCAAAACATTCAACCTTTAATATTGATAATGATGAAACACAAACACCGTTTGACACAGACATAGAAATTGCTGAATGTTTTGCACCGAAACTTCAGAGTGCCTGTACAAGACTGGGTGCAAGTGATGTCAGACCAACTCTTCCTTTGGATTCATATGCTGAAAAAGAATTAAATAATATTCATTTTACACCGGAAAAAGTTGAAAACGCTATAAAGTCACTCAAACCAAATTCCTCCTGGTCTTGATGAAATTCCCCCAGTTTTTCTCAAAAATTGTGTTCAAACACTGAAGGAGCCACTTGCAGAGATGACAACCGATGATTTTCCGGCATAGGAAAGGAAACAAACAACTGGCAAAAAATTACAGGCCAATAAGTCTAACCAGCACTCATTGCAAATGCATGGAAAAATCATTGCGAAAGAACTTACCGATTTTCTTTTCGAAACACATGTTATTCCACCTCAACAGCATGGTTTTCTGTCCGGAAGATCAACTTTTACCAACTTGATAACTAGACTAAATGAATGGGCTATTATAGCAGATGACAACCATGAGCTAGTTGATGTCACTTACCTGGATTTTGAAAAGGCCTTTGACAAGATTCCTACTGAGTGCATCGCATACAAGATTGATCATTTTGGCATTAGAGGAAATCTCTTGCAGACGATAGGGACATGTTTTCTTTCTGAACGTGCATTTCAGGTAAGAGTGGGTGTTGCGTTGTCGAAAGAGTATGCAGTACACAGTGGCGTTCCGCAGGGGTCTGGCTTGGGACCTCTGCTTTTCATCACTTACCTAAGTGATTTTTATCAGGGGCTCAGGATAAAAAATTAATCCTTTGCTGACGACGGTAACATATACTGCAACCCTCTTCTCCAACATTAAATAAAATTAAAACATGGACATAAAATTGGAAGATGCCACTAAATGATTCCAAATGTACGGTTCTGCACATTGGCTAAAATAACTTTAATCATAATTATCTTTTTCAACTGACACTTCGGACCTAAAATGGGAAACTCAAATATCAAAAATGTGTAAGATAGGGAATACCATGATATATTTAATTTAAAAATAATTTAAAGACCTTTCAAAATAAATGATAGTTAAGCTATACACAACCTATGTGAGACCTAAACTTGAATATGCGCAGTCAGTATGGAGTCCCCCCCCCCCCTATTAAAAGACATTGAACAAATTGAAAGAGTACAAAGACGCATCACCAAACTGCCAATAGAACTTAAAAACATGTCATATGAGATGAGACTAAACCAACTTAGTCTTACTACACTAAAAGAACGAAGAACAAGGGAAGATCTTGTCGAAAAGTTTAAAATTCTTAACGGTCACTATTCCAGCAATTTAGTAGACATATACACTCTCAATATACATCTACGAGGTCATAGTCATAAGCTCTCAAAGGAAAAAAGCAACAAATTGCTAAGAAGAAACTTCCTGTCAAATAGAGTTGTGTATCATTGGAATAGACTGAGTGATAGCACTATAAATTCTATATCTAGAAACCAATTTAAAAAGAGCCTAGACCAGGAAATGAAAAACTGTAACAATACTTTTATCCATTACTCAGCATAATTTATTAAGGTTCAATATCTGTGATAATTATCTTAGAATGGTATAACAAAATAACTGTGATATTAATGTGTGATAGACAATCGGCAATGCTTATAACAGTCTGTGATACAAAAAGACTCAGTAGCCTCATCGGATTTTGAATCTCGTCTACTACGCCATGGATGAGCTGTTTTTTAAAAGGAACACCCTATATATTACTAAATTTTTTAACTCTCCAGGGAAATCTTAACACATTTTGTGTATAATATTCTATACCTATCTTTAGCTGTTTAGAAAATATTGACAGTTGAATGTCGGGCACTTTGACACTTTGACAGGCTCTAAAATCTAAACCGCACGAGATCAAAGAAAACGGTTTGCACATTCCTATCTTAGGTTTTTATAAGCTATCGAATGACAGTAACTTCAAATTTAACCCCCGGATAAAACTAACCGGATCTTTAAAACCTCCGATTAAATTGAAAGTTACTGTCATTCGATAGCTTATGAAAACCTAAGACAGGAATCTGGAAACCGTTTTCTTTGATCTTGTATAGTTTAGATTTTAGAGCTTGTCAATATGTCAAAATGCCCGACTTTCAACTGTCAATACTACGTAAACAACTAAAGATAGGTATAGAATGTTATACACTAAATATGTTTAGATTTCTCTAGAGAGTCCAAAAATGTAGTAATATACAGTGTGTTTCATTAAAAAAAAACAGTTTATCCATGGCGTAAGTCTTTTGTTTTGGATTCAAATGTTATTTTTGGTTATTTTTTTTAATTTAGCAGAAAGATACAACGAATGGCTACTTTGGTTTGTCTTAAAAATACAGGGAAAGGCAAAAATAAGCCCCTGTTCAGTCGTCATTGGAACACTCTGTACATATACATACTTGCACTAATAAATTTATTATTTTCTGATACCAGAATCAATTCGAAAACAAATTTTATCAAAACTGTAACTATAACTTTTTAATTGAAAAGCAAACCAGTCTAACCTTGACGCATAATAGAAGCTAATGCTCATCGACCTTCTACATGCTCAAACTGAATTTCACGTTCCCTGCAATAGAGCAGGCCAGGTGTATAACCCTAAAATTTTCATCAAAACTACAGTAATTAATATAGACCACAAGCGTTAATGATCGGCAGTCGAGCGCAATTAGAACCCTCTATTAAAGTTGTAGAGGAAATAATTGAGAATACTACTCTTGCTCTCGCTCCGTTTTACAGGGATATCGTAATAACGAATATAGAGATGTGCGGGTAAGTCTTATGAAAATAGAATTTAAGCCGATTTGATATTAAACTGGCAAAAATTCATGAAGAGGATCGGAAATCCGATTAGAAGAATGAGGATATTTTATAATTTAAGCTTATAAGATTATTCCGGGTGTCCCAGATTCCAGAATATAAGCCTTTTTAGGTGCGAAATTAGTCGAAGAAGAGGGTTGAGGTTGAGTAGATTTATTTGGCCGCGTTATGAATGTATTTACTATATAATTGCAAGTACCACATTTTTTTCAAATTAAAATTGAAATCATTGGTACATTTTTCACGCTGCTATGTCTTATTTAGCCCAAAAAAGTACATCTTTGAAATATGCTGGTCAATAAAGAGATTGATAAAAGCAATTTTTAATCCCATTTTGAAAAGTTTGTGAGTATGCCATTTAGGCAATATATTTATTTTCGCCCTTTTAGATCAATATCTCTAGGCGGTTTTTCCAATTTTTGGATTTATGGCCTTTGGCCTCAGATACACTACTGAAAACCCTGAATACCTGAAAACTGCTTAACGGATTTTGACGAACCTTTCAGATTATGAACCTTCATATCACCTACATATTTTATAATCCAAGTGTTTTTCATGGGGTTCGAGATTTTTTCGTTATACAGGGCCAACAAAAACTTAAACGCAGGTAACATGGAAATGACTAAAGCAAGGTAAATGATTGGGTACCAAATGGGCAGTATATGCCAAATTGAAGTACAGATTAATATCAAGAAACAATTTTTTCCGTAAGGTTTATTTATTGAGTAGTTGAGCGAACACAATATTTTTTACCCTGTTCCTTCCCACACATTAATATTAAGGAACGGTTTTTCTTATTCTCTTCAGTTAGTTTTAAAGACAAAGGCGGACTATCTGACAAACTATCAGAGATGTAAAGAGGAATTCATGCCAGAGCATACGAGATGATGCACCTGGCAGTGCTAGGATCCATAGAATTCTCTCTAAAGAACCCCGAGTTAGGATCATTAAAGCGTCCTGACGAATCCTTTATGGAATCTGGTACAGAAACATTAAAGCTTCTGGCTAAGACTCACTTTTCAGGTTGTCGGGTTTTGCATAATGGTGAGCAAGAGCCTTTTTGGAATCGATCAAATCGGCCAAAACAGGAGACTGGATTGTCCCCAAGAACATTATTAATGCATCAACAATAATTAAAAATGCCATTCTATCGTTTCAGACTTCCAAATCATCTGATGAGGACGGAGGAGAACGGTTTGGAGGTATTAACACCGTTCTTAATTAAACTTTTCAGATCCAACCTAGCAAGTAATTGTATACCGAGCAGCTGGACTAATATTAGAGAAGATGGGACAAAGATAGGGCGTAGGGAATCAATACCTAACTCACGGAGACCAATAAGTCTAACCTCCTTCCTGTTGAAATGCGTTGAAAAGATACTATACGTGCACATTAGAATGAGTGCGCTTGGCGTGTATCCACTAAATGTTTCCAAATATGCGTATCGGACCAGCAAATCTGCAGAACTAGTACTGCAGAACAATCTTGTCAGGAACATAACACAAGCTTTAATGTGTTCTAAGATATTGAATGAGCATTCAATAATGCATTACCAAACTCCCTATACATAGCATTAGCTAAAAGAACCACAGATAAGGAACTAGATCAGGTATGTTAAATTGCAGAGTAGCCCCAACAATCCTACAGGGGAAGGGCTACAGATTCAGAGCTGTTAGGGGGAGTTCGCAGGGTGGGGTGTTGTGGGCCTTTCTGTAGTCTCTCCTGATGGATGATCGAGCCTCTGGCCTAGTGGAGGGCTTCATTTGGGCCCACTCACGTGTACGAAATACGAATCTGGTAACTGAAACTGATGCAGGGAGATTCATTTAAAAAAATCATAAGTTGGTTATTATTTGTTTCAAAAATTACTTCCGGCGGTACATGGAAAACCCTACAATTTCTATATTTAAAGATTTAAATATCCATTAAAATAATTAATGCTTTATAGCTCAGTGTAAAATTTATAGAATATTTCAACTTTCCACGAAGGATGCGTTATTTAAATATTTCTATGAAAACACATTATGTGGGTAAGCAGAGTTATTTAAACAATAAGAAAGGATTTTGTTAAAGCAGTTTATGTCTTGTATAAAGAAAATGTTACTGAATAAATATAGCATTTGCAATTCACATGAGTGGGCATGTAATAAAAATAATATATACCGTTAAGCAAATAATAAATTTAAATAAGGTCTGATTTCAGAGCATAATTCTATCTAAGCTATCCGATCTTGGCCCTAAAACGTAAGACAAACAAAACCGGATTGGCTCAATTGGCCCAGAGTCTGGGTCTCCCCAGACATCTTTATTGATTCTCAATTTGGCATATGAGATTGAGATCTTGTTTAAATTATAACGTTTATATGGACTTAGATTTATAGTTTACATTGGCGAACGCATAAAATTACTAGCGGAATATAAAACTAAACATATTGTTAAAATGTGTTATTCTTAAATTGATACGAATTTAGGAAGCATACTTATATGTATGTATACAGTATGTCCGCGGATGGGGTTTCAAAGAGGATAAATGGACCAAAGAGTGAAAGATACGAAAAAATATCATTCTTGATAAAAGTTTTTGCTTATTTAGAAAATACGATTCACCACGAAGAGCTATAATATTCTCGTACAGGGTGAGTAAAAACACTATAATGTTATTTTGCGTAAGAGTGAGCATACCCTATTTTTAAAGATACGAAAACAAGTTACTACCAATAAAAGTTTTTGCTTGCAAAATTAAGACGCTCTTCAAAATACGAAAACGTCATTTTACTTAATACGCATACCTCGTTTATAATTTTCTCGCAAAAAAAAACAATTACGAATAGTATCAATTTAATCACATTACTTCTTGAAAGCCTCAAGTATTCACAAGCACACTTTTAACCCGACCAGAAAACCTGCTAGTTTCAAAAATAATAATGACACTATGACGTACTTGTCAATGTGTTTATTTAATTAATTATTTATTCAATATAAAATAGTTCCCATCAAAATTGAGCAAAGGATTTTTATAATAAAGTATTATACTGTCATTTATAAAATATTTGTAGTTCTTTCACTGTTACGACCTGTATGCCGCGCCGTGGTTGGCGTGCGGGATATATAGCTCAGATTCGGGATCGATCTATGTCAGGTGAGAAGATATGATAAAGAAAACGCTTTAGTTAAAAACAGTAACAACGTCTTTTGATCAAAGACTTAATAATAACAGTGTTTATTGGTCAGAAACTTAAATGAGTTTACACTATACCCAATTATTAAGGTGAGCATGTTCATTCGATTGAGATATATTTTTGAATTGGCTGTAGGTCTTTGGTCACTGTTTTTTAATATAGTTTTCTTGAGAGTTGTGTTCTGTTCTAATGATGATTAGCTTGGTATTAAGTTCAGTCAAAGTTTACACTGCACTTTTACTACTAGACTGATTTGAAAATTATCTTTTCCATAACTTTGACAAATTTATCGTAGATTCGACTTCTACTACTGTAGGTAGACAACCTTTGTGTCTACGAACATGTGCTTCGCGCAACTCAGGTTTGGGTAGGGAATAAGGTTGCAGGTTAGGACCCCACGAACATGTGCTCTGGAGGGGTGAGAAACAAACTCAGCCAAACTGATGATCTGCCAGCGTATTTATATAATAATTAAATGTGCTGATCGTCGCACGTTTAAGGCTTATAATCGCTTGCGTCGGTTGCATGCTCGCGTTGTTTTTAATTTGCCTTTAATGGTTACATAATATTTCTAAGTTCAAACTTAGAACAGGGTGATATTTATCTAGTAGTTGGTGTAGGCATTTTAGTTGTTCACTCACAATACCACCACGTCATGGAACAATTTATGGAGAATATTGTAGGGATTCCAATAACTCTAATAATAATAAAAAGTTCAAAAAAAACTAGTTCGGGTTTGGATCTCAAAAAGAAAAGAAAGAAGTATTATAATAATAATCCCACCACGGTTTTAATTCTTCAGTCTCTTAGAGATATTCATGTGATGTCCCTTAGAAATCGTGCTTAAAAGAAAATTAAACATTTTCGTTCACCCTCAACTTTAATAAAATGTTGGAAGACGGATATAAAGCGAGAAAACTAGATTTTTGTTTGTGGGTAAAAGACAAAATTTTAAGAAAATTTTAATGTTTATAAATGTGTTATGTTTTCAGGACCATTTCTACCAATCGAACTGTAGCATCCCAACACGCCAATACGAGTATCCCCGGAATTTAGAATAATTACAAAAGTAAACGTGTGCAGCATGATATCTGTCCATGGCATTTTAGGTCCATTTTTTACCATAACACCTGCAATTGAAAATTATACTTTTTTTTTGCTTCAGTCCACTTGCAAAGGCGTTGCGTATAATAACCTAATAGGCACTGCCAGTAGAAAACGGCGAGGAGGAAAGATACCGATGGACTCTTTTCTTAAAGATGTTTAGACTGTAGCCAACAGGGATCAATTCGGTTGGTAAGGAGTTCTAGATGCTTGGCACACGCCAGGAGAAATAATTTTGGTAGAGGCTGGTTCTGGGTGTGCTCTGTTGAAGAGCATATGGATGAGAGCTTCTAGCTCGTCGTGTGGAACGAACAAAGCTGGCACTGGAAGGAATCAGAGTTGTAACCCTCCGTGATAAAATCGTTAAAAACGGGAGAGATCACCCACTATCCGCCTATGTTCCAAGGTGTGAAGGGAACGAGTCAGTGTTTCGTCGTTAATAAGTCTAACAGCTCGGTTCTGGATGGAGTCTAAGAGCGCTAGAGTATGTCTGGGAGCAAAACTCCAAATGTGAGAGCAATACTCCAGAGTAGTCTGATTTGCGCTTTATAGAGTGTAAGCAGCTGATGGGAGCTGAAGTATTTTTTAGCACGGAATGATGCTTGACTTCAGCGTGAACATTTATTTATAACCAATTTCATATATGTTCTTTTATAATTATAATTATAACCTAGGTATGCTTATTAAGTAAAATGACATTTTCGTATTTTTTTATACTCCTTATATGCAAATTAATTTTTTAATAGCGCGAATCTTATTAATTTTTCAATCAAAATAATTTATTAAGAGTAACTTCTTTTCGCATTTTTCAAAATAAGGTATGTTTATCCTTCCGCAAAATGATATTATTGTGATTTTACTCACCCTGTACAAGAATATTGAGGTTATTTATGGTTAATCGCATTTTTTAAATAAGCAAAAACTTTTATCAAGAATGGACTTGTTTCCTATCTTTAACTTTTTGGTCCATTTGTCGTTTTTTAAATCCGATCCGATCCGCGATAATTGGTTAATATGATTTAAAAAACGGCGATACGATCAATACGATTAGACGGAACAGGTACACATATTAAACTCAGTTTAAGACATGAGAATAGGATTCCGTTTTTAACATTGAAAATGTTTCTGTTTTCCTATTATGGGGTATCAAATCACGAAAAAGTGCATGCTACATTTGCCACACATGACGTCAGACGCGTGAGAGATCGTGTTAGTTTGTGTATGTGGATGGAATCGGTTCAAATGACAAAAATAAGTTAAAACTAACTGAAATTAATCGAAAGTTGATTGAACGACTAACCCAAACTAACCAAAACCACCAAAAAGGGTTAAAATGTATCAGAACAGATTAAAATAAAATAAAAGTAAGTAAAACTAACTCAAAGTAATCGAACTCTGGCGACTAACCAAAACTAACCAAAAACATTAAAATTGGTTATAACGTATCGGATCCAGTTCAGATTACTAAAATAAATTGGAACAAACTGAAACTAACCGAAAGTTGATTGAACGACTAACCAAAATCACCAAAAAGGCCTAAAACGTATCGAAACAGATAAAAAATATTATAGTTAAAACTAACCAAAGCGAACCGAATTTTGGCGACTAACCAAAACTATAAAAATTGATTATAACGTATCGTAACAGGTTCAGATGACTAAAATAAGTTGATACTAAGTAAAACTAACTAAAAGTTGATTTGACAACTAACCATATCTATTAAAATTGATTATAACGTATCGGAACCGGTTCAAAAGACTAAAATAAGTTGAAACTAACCGAAAGTTAATTGGACGACTAACCAAAACTAACCAAATGTATTAAAATGGATTATAACGTCTCGGAATCGGTTCATATCGCTAAAATAACTTGAGACTAAGTGAAACTAACCAAAAGTTGATTGGACGACTAACCAAAACTAAGCAAATCTATTAAAATAGCTTATAACGTATCGGAATCGGCTCAAATTAGTAAAATAAGTTGAGACTAAGTGAAACTAACCGAAAGTTGATTACACGACTATCCAAATATATTACAATTGATTATAACGTTATCGGAGCCAACTCAAATGACTAAATTAGGTTTAGAATAAGTTAAACTAACCGAAAGTTGATTCGGCGACTAACCAGAACTAACCAAATCTATTGAAATTGATTATAATGTATCGTAACCAGTTCAAATGACTAAAATAAGTTGATACTAGTGAAACGAACCGAAAGTTGATTAGACGACTAACCAAAACTAACCAAATCTTTGGAAATTGATTATAACTTATCGGAATC
Organism: Pissodes strobi; assembly: GCA_016904865.1. Classification (NCBI taxonomy): domain Eukaryota; kingdom Metazoa; phylum Arthropoda; class Insecta; order Coleoptera; family Curculionidae; genus Pissodes; species Pissodes strobi. Next base: position 544,380 of record MU181938.1, on the reverse strand, counting down.
GACAAATGATAGAAATAATTTAAGACTAAGTGAAACTAATCTAAAGTTGATTGAACGACTAATGAAAACTAACCAAACCCATTAAAATTGATTATAACGTATTGGAATCGGTCCGAATGACTAAAATAAGTTGAGACTAACCACATCTAAGCAAATCTGTTAAAATAGATTATAACGTATCGGAACCGGCTCAAATAAGTAAAATAAGTTGAGACTAAGTGAAACTAACCGAAAGTTGACTGGAACTAACCAAATCTATTAAAATTAATTATAACGTATCGGAGCCGGCTCAAATGACTAAATTAGGTTGAGAATAAGAAACTAACCCAAAGTTGATTCGACAACTAACCAGAACTAACCAAATCTATTGAAATTGAGTATAAACTATCGAAATTCTCTCAAATGGTTAAAATAAGTTTATACTAAGTGAAATTAACCGCGTTAGATCAGGGATTGAGACGAATTGAATGCAATTTTTTTTTTTTGATTTTTACAACCACTCCTAATGTTATAAACTGTAAAAACGAACGAAACTTGAGGTAATATGTATTTATGTGGTATATTTTGGAAAACTAAACTTACATAATCGGCTAAAAGTAATTTTTTACATTAAATTGTGTTAGGGGTGGGTGAGAGTGACTTTTAGTGTCTCACGTCAGACCAATCGTGTCGCATATCGTCGGATCGGGGAATGAGAGACGAATCGAATGCAAATGATATTTTGCTTTTTACAAAAGTTATAAATTGTAAAAAGCAACGACACTTGAAGTAATATGTTTTTAGGTGGTATATTTGGTAAACTAAACTTACGTAATCTAATCTGATCTAACCCAAACTAACCCAAACTTATATCAACTATTACTTTCAATACAATTATGAGTTTTCTCAGATCTCAAATTTAATTAGCGTTGTATTCTGCTTCGGCATTTTAAATGTCTTCTCCGGATGCATCTTTGTAAAGGGCTGTGCACTTTTGTTTTAACCTCGCTGCCTAATTTCTTAAGGACTCATAACTCAAGAAAATTAAAACCATTCTGAATTAGGTTCGAAACCGATCACAGATGGTACCTTTCTAGACCTAATATCGGGAATTCTAGCAGCATATTCTGCAGAACCCTATTACGATTTAACACCTTACTGCTGAGAACGCAAGATATCTCTATTTCTATAATAAATGGCAAAAAAGCGCTTAAACAAAAGTTGTGTACATAATTAGAGAGATATAGTTCTAAGATAGCCCTTTATATAATATGGAGTATGGTCCGAAAAAGCGTGGCACTCCCAAATTGTTTTGTTTTTCCTAAATAGCCTACATATTATTCAATTTTCGAATGAAAAAATTCTAGAAATATTTCATATAATATATCCTACATTCTAATTCAGTTATTTTCGGAATGTTGACTAATGAGAATTGACATTTTAGACACTTTGGAAGGCTCTGGAATCTAAGCGGTTTAACTTAGAACAAAATAATCTCTTTAAAAAGCGGAAAAATGTTGCATAAAAATGAGTATCTCAACTGAGTCTTGAAATATAACATATTTAGATAAAATAATTGAAAAAAACGTAATTTTTTTAAATCAAAATTCTAAATATTTTTTAAAATAAGCCGGTTTTATAGGAAACAACATTCGTTTATTTTCCTCGTTGTTTCATTCAAATCGATATGATTAAAAATTACGAATTAGTGATTTTTTTAATTTCAATTTGAAAAATCTATAGTAAGCTTACGTGCCAGGCAACGCATAAATATTTTGAAAGCAGCAGTCTCAGAATCGTATGCTTCGATGTCTTTGCTATAAAAGAAATCGGTGTGCTTAAGAAGTGAAAACTTCGAAGAGAATCAAAAAATGTATAAAAAATAACATTTACCTATCAAGTCCTAGTTTATACGCCAATAAAAACTAACAAATAATGCTTAATAGTATGTGCGATATCTACATAATTTGCGTAAAACTCACTCACTGGGACTCAAGTGGGAAAAAATAATCCGAATAATTGCGATATGAACAAATAATTTGATTGGCCTTATCAGAAATGCTATACGACGTCGATAATTAAAGTAAAATTTTACATGGGAATCACCCATAAAATCGCAGAATCTGCTGCATTTTGCATAAAATGTTCAAAATTCTTCGATTCTGGCCCAGTTTTCCACTTCATACGGCTTTCTAAGCGGAAATTTTGCGATCAAGTCAAAGTCAAATAGAGCTTGATTGTTTAACATACAATATGTTTTTAACAAAGTGGAAATACCAGAAAAAAATCGAAATATAATATTCCTTACTCTAAATACAATAATACATTAATACCTATGTCAGTAAAACAAACATTAAAATTACATGAGATAGAAAACATTTATGACATAAGTAAGTAAGTTAGTAAATGTAGCATTATATGTCAATAATGAATTAAAACAACAAGAATACTTTCATATATCAATTAAAATTGTGTGCATCGTCAAAGAACTCAACAATTGAGTAGTATGCCTTACCAATCAAAACCCTTCTCAATCTTCTTTTAAACAGTTTAAGGGTTGGGGAGTTCTTTATACTTTGGGGCAGATGAATAAAGATGTTCCCACTCTCATAAAACACAGATTTTTTTGTGAGAGTGGTTGTAGGTTGGGGAAGATATATGGTTTGATGGTTCCTGCCTGGGTACCGGGAATTTCTGACTGAGAATCTAGATTGGTATTTAAATATGATCGAACAGGTCTCAAGGATGAACAAGCATGGAAGGGTTAATACACTCTCCTGAACAAAAAGAGGGCGACAAGAAGTTCGGGGATTGGCCTTACATAGGTGCCGAATTGCTCTTTTTTGAATGGCAAATAGAGTTTGAAGTGCGTAAGTACTTGTGTTTCCCCAGAAAGCAATGCCATACCGAAGATATGTTTCAAAGAGAGAATAATAAACCAAATTACCAATCTGTGGACCCAGCTCTTGGACAGTTAGTCTAACTGCAAAACAACTAGAGGATAGCCTTTTAGCTAGATGGTTGATATGGGTATGAAACTTGAGATCTTGGTCTATGAAAATTCCCAAAAACTTACTGTCTGGCATAGTCTGAACCAATTCATTATCAATCCGGACATCTAAAAGATTACACTCAAAAAAATATTATAAAATATATTAATTTAGTCTTAGCAGGATTCAGCGTTAGAATGTTAGCATCACACCAGGTTTTCACACTCCGAAATTCATCCAATATTATTTGGCGCAAAGAGATTGGGTCCTGAGCTTGCCACACTATAGTGGTGTGATCTGCAAAAATAGTAAAGTTGCCCTGAATTGGGAGATTGGCAAGATCATTTATGTAAAAAAAGAAATAGCACAGGTCCCAGAACTGCACCCTGTGGTACTCCAAATTCAAGGAGTTCATAATTAGAGCAATCGGACGCCAATGAGACACACTGATGCCGACCAAGCAGGGACGAGGAAAACCAATCCAAAGAAATACCCCTAAAACCATAATGATCAAGTTTCCGCAGCAGAATATCGTGATCGACACAATCAAAAGCTTTTGACAGGTCGCAAAAAACTGCCGCAGAAACTCGACCATCATTTATGTGGGAGTAAAGCCTATAAAGCAAATGGTAAACTGCATCATTAATACTTGTGCCTTCACGAAATCCAAACTGGCACACGTTAAAAATACCATTTGTCTCCATAAACGAGATCACACGCTTTTTCACAAGCTTCTCTATTATTTTAGATAGGGTTGACAAGAGTGATATGGGGCGAAAATTGGAAGAGTCCTCCAGACATCCCTGCTTATAAATTGGTATGATTTTAGCTGTTTTCAGACACGATGAGAAAACTCCAGTCTCCCATGATTTGTTAATTGCCCCCACCAGAAACTCCAAAGCAGAATCCGAAGTATTAAGAAAAATTTTCGCTGAAAGACCATCAGCTCCTGAGCTATTTTTATTTTTTATGGGAATAAGAGTGCTTTTAATTTCAGAGAGATCAGTAGAAAAGGAAGAAAAAGATTGAGGAAAGTTTACACTGGGTAAAAATCTGAGTGGATCAATTGATGGTTGGAGCTGCTGTTTTAAGTTGCTTGCTATACTACAATAAAATTTGTTAAGGGTATCTGGAGAAATAAGCGAAGTTCTAATCGGTTGATAGGAGTTGTTTTGCCTTAGGTTATTAATGATTGTCCAGCATTCCTTTTGAGAATACCCTTATCAAACGCCGAAATATTGAACGGTATTTTACAAAATAATTGTTGAAAGCAGTAGATGAAGTAAACTTTCTAATGGTATGGAGAGACCGAAGATTCTTAGAGGAGACAGATAAGCCCTTAGTGAACCAAGCTTTTTTAAATTTATTCTTTGGTTTAATGGTGGAAAAGCTTGGTTAAACAAAGCAACCATATTGGTGTGGAACGCATTTATTGGGTCATGCGAATCAAGAGTAGAATCCCAGTATGAGGAGGTGCATAAATTGTAGAACCCATCATAATTTCTTTGGCTGAAAACTAAATCCTTACAGAAATTGTAGCACACATAATCTATGGTAGTTGTTGAATACTGATTAATCCGTGTCGGTGATGTAACATGCATATGTAAATTGTAACACTCCAATAAATCGATTAATAGTATTGTATTGGCAGAACTCTTTTCGTCAAAATTAATATTGATATCCCCCGGCCAGATGTAAAAAAGCAGAGCATGAAATATGTGATAAGATTTCCTCAGGCTCAAAAACAGAGTATCAGTATTGGACGAAGGAGAGCGACAAATACATAAAACGTATTAGTTTAGAGATTTTGAGAAAACCAACACAAATTCAAATGCGAATTTCTGCAGTAAATAATCAAACTTCGTTACTCACTGAAAGGAGTTCTGCTTTAGAAATTCTTCATTAATTAAGATCATACATCCACCATGTATAGATTGAGACCTACAAAACTTAGCAAACATTACATAATTAGTTACAGTAAATAATTCGTTATTTTTTAACCAGTGTTCCGTTAACAAAACTAAATTAGGTAATTTACAATCATTTAAATAAAGTGCGCGTATGTTGAATGTTTCCTTAGTTTGACGCCTGGTTTCTTACAACGGTTGTCACGTGTTTTAAATTACCCACTTTAAAACACGTGACAACCGTTCCTTAATTTGAGAATTAAGATCACTTTCTAAAAACTCATACTGATCTATATTTGACTTTAATTCAAATCCAAACTCTGTAAGTCTTTTTAATTCCCCTTTCAGATTTTCCATTTCTTGTTCCTGTTTTTTGAGTTGCGCAACTACTTTTTTCTCTGCTTCAAATACTACATCGTCAAAGACTGCACTTTTCCGCTGAAGACGAGCAATATGTCTGTCCTTGGCCATCTTCCAACCTACCAACACTTTGTTGCAGGTCGTTGATGCGATCTTCAGTTTCCTTATGCTCCGTTTGGCATTTTATAGAACAGAAAACGTTATAGCCTCCCAGCTTATCTATTTCACTAAAGCGATCCATGCAGCTGGGATGAAAGATGCTACAACATACAATGCAGCAGAAATTCATAAAATCCCGGTGTTTGCAGCATTTAAAGGCTTTCTGCATTTTTATGATATAAAATTAAGATTTTGGTAAAATTTGTAACAAACGCTTAGACTTAGAACCAGAATAAAAATGTTTGTAAAAATATATATATAAATATAAAAATTAAAAGTGTGCACCTAAAAATCCAAGGCTAAAATAGTGATCTAATAATGTATAGGATAAAAATGTAAAATGTACAAATACTATATAATATATCTATACTTAATTAGAAAAATGATAATGCTTAAAATTAAAGCTTAAGCTGCTAAAACTCTCTAGTAAACCATAACATCAACTAGATTATAAATAAATAAACAAATACCTTAGATACAGTCCATAAAAAAGTGTAACTGGCCAGGAAACATTCTCTGCTGATAACATACCGGCTCGGAATGTTAAAGATGTTCTGTGCTGAGCTCATGAACAATGGAATTTCATCAATGACAAAGGCCTGGCTGAATGGATGTGGGATTTTCTTCTTTATGACTTAATAGGTTTGAGGTGATATTACGCTCCTTGGTGGTACTTTTAGACAAAAATTTTCTCGATAAACACGTTAAAATATACTAATTCGCCGTCAAGATCAATGAATTAGAAATATGCGTCACTGAGGAATGCCGAAACTAAATGGGGGTCTGGGAGTCGTTAAGGCTCCGGCAGCAAAGCCGCACTCACGGCGCCGAAGTCGGTCCGCACGCGCTTTTTATTGGCGAGGGAGTGTAGAAGCTGGCTGATTGAACTTGCAAAGCATAAAAAGGTTACACTGGTCTGCGTACCGGGACACTCGAGTGTACCGGGAAACGAGGCCGCTGACGCCTTAGACAGAGATAGATACTAAGGGCTGATCGCTGCGTGGGGATCACTCAGAGTGTTCGCGAAAAAGCTTTGGAGGCCTGGATGGAGGGTCGAGCTGAAGACGTATGGCGGCCGGTTCCGGGGATGAGACAGAGGAGGCTCATGATACATGGGCACGCGAAGAGTCTCACCTAGGGATTGATGAGCCTACCTAGGAAGGAGTGAAGGGCGCTGATAGGATTCTACACAGAGCACTGTAGGCTTAGATGATACCTGACTGCTGAGAATTGCAGAGGAGAGGAGTGAGACCCTATACCATCTACTTAGGGAAGCAAGATTCAGAATCTTTGGCGCGACTCCGATCGAGCCAGATTTAGTGCGTCGTGTTAGTCTGAAGGAGGTGCTGGCTTTCTTAAGGAAAACCGGCATTCTGAAGGTTCTTTAATGCGGGCTGGAGCACAACGAGCCCAATTGGTGGCCTAAGTGCAAAACCCGCTGGGGGTCACTCTTTCTGTTACTGATACTGATACTGATAAAGGATTATTATGTTTTTATGTTTATAATTTGGCAGTTAGCTTGATGATTATTCAAATTAATATATGATAAGATATACAAGGTGATCCAAATAAGATTTTAAATGCCTCGTTACTGACTATCTCTCTCTTGCTTGGCTGAAGTCAACCCGAATGAGCGTTAAAGAGCCGAGCGAGTTGCGTCACGGCTCAATTTGACTCAATACCCAGGAAAAATATGCTAAACGCGCTTAAAGAAGTTTTTACTTCAAAAGTACACGAATGAGCCAGGCTCATTCACTACCCAGCAAAAAGTGTGCTGAGCGCGCCTCAACATGTATTCATTTTAAACCTTCCTCCTTTGAAGTTGGGCTACTTATACTTGTCTCAGAATTTTCGGTAATTTTTACGCACTTGTTTATCATACATGATAATTTGGCTGGTGTTTAATTTAAAAACTTTACTTTTCCGTACATTTTCAAGGAACCAAGATACATCTTTTTTAACCAGCTCAGAATTTGGCCAGAGCGTAGAAAGCTTTTGAATATTACCTAACATTCAACCAAATTGTAATATTCCAGAGTGCAAATATTTCAGCATATTTTAGAGGTTATATTTTCCGAAAAAAAAACTGGAAATTAAATATTTTCTCGAAAACAGCAACAGATAGGTATAGGAAAATGGGAAGGAAAGTTATTAAGTGATTAATGAGGATGTTGAAAATATCGCAGTTATTACTACTTTCTAGTAGAAGCGGCAATACTGCAATTTTGAAAATGTTTTATCCAGATAGAGCATATTCGTTTATCTAAATAACCAAAGTTTCAGAGCAAATCGTTAAGTAGTTTGCCCGAAACGTGTAAGTTGTCATTTACTCTGTATGTATAAAATTAAATGCTGCTAGAACTGAAGCGGTAAGAGTGGCAGTTCTGGTTTGCCTTTCATTGACGAATCCTAAATTCAATAAATGTCTGATGAGACTGATGTCTTATGAACGAACATCCAGATATTTTTGAAATATCGTTCACTTCATCCCTATAAATTTCAATTAAGCCGATAAAGATATCAATGACCGCCATTAAGAATTTTCTGAGCTAATAATTCCATGAACCACTGCCGATCGAGACGTCCCTTTTATAATTTGCATTTCAGATGGATATTGTTGTTTCTTAAATGTCAAAATCAATCGCCATAACTATCGTTATTGAGCAAATTCCGAGCCATGTATGAGTATAGCCTCAAAAATTAAAGGTAATTGCCTGTGCACTGCTGGTATCAATGGAATCGTTTTTCCTGCCTGGCTATATGTATGGAAAAACAGCGTGATAAAACCAACCGATCAAAATGAGTATTAGATTGCAGAAGGACGGTGCTTTTTTCGATTAATCGGTGTCGATAAGGCAGTTCTTGGAAGCAATATTTCCCCAAGGTGCCTTTCGAAAAGAAACTTTATTGAATTTGTCTCCTATAATTTTTACTATGGGACGTAATAAAGAGAACCTCGATTCCATACAAGACTTGCTACCGCGAAGAGCGCAAAAATGCCATCGAATTACATCTGAAATAATGTATGACGTTCGAGAACATTTTGAGTAATCAGTGTATTAGTCTAATGCACTAGGTAAGAAATTTATTATTTTTAAACTTAGAGCGTAATTTCTCAAAAACAGGTGGCCCGAAGTCAATCCATTTAGCATGATCGTAAACGTAATTTGATGAGCTTTAAAATGCTGTACCACAAGAGCTTCATTTTTCATATTTTATGGATGGATTCCACACTCACTTTCGAAGTGTCACTATGTATGTGACAAATACTGAGCGTATTTTTATATATGCTTTTATTAATCTGACATAAATCTCGTGAATCTGCCAACTTTATAAATATTATATTTTCCACTCGTATTTGTCCTTCAACTGAAATCCCCCTCATTTTACACACAAAAAGTGCAAATACATGTTCATATTACTAAAAGAAATTTTCATCATTTGTCACAACGTTTTTGGCCCATCCGCTTCTTTCGACGCCTTTCGCTTTTCACTGAATCGCGTTTTACATTGTTACCCCGAAACTAAATGGGCCGTAAATATTGCCGCTATGAAATGGTTTTCTTGTCAAATCGAGGATATATCCCAAGATTTTTCCATCTGTAGACGACTTTCATTTTTTCGAGGCATCCGTTGTCGATACCAATTTATAGTCCGTCGCGAATATCTCGAAAAGTTTAAGCCATTTGTTATAAATAATGTTATTTTATTCCTATAACACGGTGTGTCTATACTAATGGATTAGGTACAATATATCTCACATATGAAATATGACTGTTATTTTAGATAACTACTCCAATAATCATTGAAAGGAATTATTTGAACTATATGCCTACTTTAATTAGACGCAATTGAGCATTAGATGCTATGCTCGACAATCAAGGAGGAAGTGTAATGCTCCAAATAATCAGGTATATGATTATTAATTAACTGATCACTAATTAAAGCTCAATTTCGCCTTTCGTTTTGCCATTCTTGACTGGATGGGGAATGAACATAATTCCCAATCCAGTCAAGAATGGCGATGGAAAAATAGTCGCGGAGATTGCTAATATTGTGACCTGCTAAAACATTTATACTGCTATTTAATTATGATACTGTCCTAAGTCTGAAATTAAACTTGGAAAATATTATGCAAACATTCAAGACAAATTATAAAAAAAGCGAGCGAACAGCGCAGGCAATTAAATCAAATTCAAAAGCATATTTATTGTCAAATATACAGGGTGTCCCAAATTCGAGCCTCATCATTGGGATCTCAGAAACTAGAAGAGATACGAGATCGGTTAAATGGAGGCAAAGTTGCGCAATTTCATGCTGATCAAAATGCCACCTTGAAAGTTAAAAAATTCCGAATACTTCCGAAGATATTTAGAAAAAACCGAATATTCGCGATTTCATTTTAATTTTTTTATGACTCTATTTGAATAGATATACGAAAATAAATTTCATATTCTCATTGCTACTTTTTCTGTTCTACAAGATGGTGTTATCAGATTTTCAAACCGACGTTTCGTCTTTGAGCTGCCATAATCAACTTTGTTTTTTCAAATACGGCCCTGGATTTTTTATTACGAACTTTAAGAGCTCCTAATGTCCCAAAACCAATTATGTATCGCACTTGTTTGAAAAACTCATTTTAAGGATTTCCTGGTAAAATCTTGCCAAAAATATGTTTTCTGTCTCTCTCTAACACATGAGTTCTTATGGAAAATGTCATTAATATGATTTTTTCGAATAAGTGCGATACATGATTGGCTTTGGGACTTTAGATGCTCTTAAAATCCGTAATAAAAAATCCAGGGCCGTATTTAAAAAAACAAAGTTGATGAAGGCAGCTCAAAGACGAAACGTCGGTTTGAAAATCTGATAACACCATCTTATAGAATAAAAAAGTAGCTATGAGAATGTGAAATTTATTTGGGTATATCTATTCAAATAGAGTCATAGAAAAATAAAAATGAAATCGGGAATACTCGGTTTTTTCCAAAAATCTTCGTAAGTATTCGGAATTTTTAAACTTTTAAGATGGCATTTTGTTCAGCATCAAATTGCACAACTTTGCCTCTATTTAACCGACCTCGTATCTCTTCTAGTTTCCGAGATCCCAATGATGAGGCTCGAATTTGGGACACCCTGTACACAAGTAATTATACGCGTCAAGAGTAAAAAGACAGACAGCCTGGGCACATACCCACAAACTGACATTTAAAAATTGTTACATTACTAAAAATTACATTGCATGCACTATAAAATATCAAAATTACAAAACATTGAAGTTAAAATTCAACAATTTTTAAACATAAAACATAAAAATTTATTGACGGATATTCCATTTTTACAAAAGATTCATTTACATAGATAAATATTCTAATTCTATAAACATATGTATAGATATAAAGTTTCTACAGATAACATAAATATAATTAGCCCAAACATCACATAACAGACCTCTTTAGCATAGCTTTAAATTTCCGTAAACTGGTATTGAAGAAATCAAAGTCATTATCCAATGAATTAGCCAACCTACACATTCCTTGCGTGGGGGTGTTTTGACAATAGTTCGTTCTATGATACTCTGAAATAAATCATGATTTTTTAGATTAACCTGTGGAACTGCTAGGGACATCTTTTGTTAAGAATTTTATATAAGAAGATTAAATCTTGATAATTTCTTCGATCGCTTAAATTTGGTAGATTCAATAATGTTTGCAGTTCAATATAATTAATGGATTCTGTTGGAATGTTTAATTTAAAGGCAATTAATCTAAGAATTTTTTTTTAACTTTTTCAAGTTCTTCTATATGAGTATCATAAAAAGGTGACCATACAGATGAAGCATATTCCAGAATTGATCTTATTAGTGAACAATATAATGACTTGAAGGTATAGATGTTTGTAAAATCCGAAAGACTACGTTTTACAAATCCTAACATTTTTAAACCTCTATTTTTTATATATTCTATATGATCCCCATAATTAAGAGTGGGATCCAGTATAATTCCCAGATCTTTTATTTTCTCAACAGATTTCAAGCAAACACCGTTAATTGAATAAGGAAATATATGTGGTTTTAAAATTCTATAAAATCTCATAATCTTGCATTTATCAATATTTAAAGTTAGTTATATCTTCATAAAATTTGTCTAAATCTTGCTAAACCAATAAGCAATCATTAAAGTTCTTAATTCTTTTATATATTTTAACATCATCACAGTAAGATATGAGTTCACAATGTTCAAAGCATTTAAGTATATCATTTAAAAAAGAATCAAAAAGAATTGATGACAAATGACCACCTTGCGGTACACCTGATAGTACGATAATTACATCGGAAAGAGCATTATTTATTTTTACAAACTGTCTTCTGTCAGTAAGAAAACTCTTTAACCAACAAAGCAATCTGCCACCAACACCCAAAGCTGAAAGCTTCTGTAACAAAATGTTAACATGCACCCTGTCAAACGCCTTGGAGAAGTCCGTGTAGACAACATTTACTCTCCACGGCCTCCAACAAGTAGCCCGAGAAAACTGTTAAATTTGTCACAGTAGACCTACCACTGATAAATCCATGTTGTTGGTCAATTATTGTCTTTTGTAAGATAGAAACTATTTTGGATGCTACAACAGTTTCAAACATTTTTGCAAAAATATTGATCTGAGAAATAGGTCTGTAGTTTTCAACATGAGATCTATCGCCACTCTTAAAAATTGGCTTCACAAAGGATTCCCTCCATTTGGTAGGGAATTGACTAGTCTGCAGTGATAACAAAAAGATTCTTTGTAATATCTGTGCTAAAACACATGTACAATTAAGTTGAAGAAGTAGTCCATAATCTCGCAGTGTAGTTAAAATGTAGAAGCGAAATAATAGTATATTATTTTATATGGAGGAAAAGTGATACTTTTCATGGCGCGCTCGTGTTTAACAGCCGAACGGAGTGAGGCTGGTAATAGAGAGCAAGCCATGAAAAGTAACTTTTCCTCCAAATAAAATATGCTGTTTTTTCTTCAAATGTCGACAAATTAATGCAAAAACATCTCTTTTTAATAGTAATAATATCTAATTCTTATTAAAGATAAATGGGTTCGCAAGGCTGCTTAGACTACGGTCGTAGGTGGCCTTGCCTAGACCGGTGTCGGTGAATATAATGTAACATCAAGCTGTCAGTGGACACTGTCAACAATATTTATTTTTTAAGATTGCGTCTCCGATTGCGTTTTAATTCCGTATTGATAAGCAGTTGTTGAGTAAGTTCGATTAAATAATAACCAATTTGTTCCTAAATTAGTGATTTTTAGAAATGCAGTGCACAAATTGAGTGATAAATACAAATTTTAGTTTAATAAATCTTGAGTTGTTGACGCTTATTTTGATGTTTGTTTGTATTGTATCTATGTTGCTATGGTAACACTTTTACCTCCGCCGGCGGAAAAGTGAAAAGTAAAGCTCCGGCGGAGGAAAAACGAAACTTCACGGCCGCCTACACAGTCGAGTAATGACGGATTTACTGACGTTTGAAGAAAAAAGTCTTTTAGTCTTCCTCCACTTAATTTATTGAGCAATTTAGCTCAGGTAGCTCGACATGTTTCGAACATATA
>MU181938.1:508592-523773 GCA_016904865.1 Pissodes strobi | reverse complement strand
CTTCTCAACAATTTTTGAAATTATCGGTAACAAACTAATTGGTCTGTCATTTGATATATCTTTTTTGCCACCCTTTTTGAAAATTCGTATATCTGGAAAGGTGTTTTCCCCAAAGCACAAGTTGACCAGCCTGTCGATAATCGATATATAATTATGTTTTTAATATTTTTGAATAGGTTTACGTTTAGCCCAAAGGTATCACGACTAGTTTTGCTTTTTAAACTGCCCACTATGTTTCCCATTTCATTAAATGCAAATTCAGTAAAAGAAAAGTGACCGGTAGAGGGAATTATGTTAGGTTTCCTACAGGATCCGCCTGATTCGCCCTTATTAAGTTGTGAGGTATATTACAAAAAAGTCATTGAAGCTGTCCGGTGACAACTCAAAAGAGGGTGGTTTTCACGGCCTGTCTTTCGTTGAGCGTTAATAGTATTACACATAATCTTTGTGGGGTTTCTAGCAGAGAGTATAGCCCCATCATTCGATCCTAGCTTTGCTTCATTTATTACTTTTTTGTACTGTCTTATTTATATTCCTTGATATTTCCCTCAATTTTATATTGCTACACAACTCACCAAGGAAATTAAAACGTTCCCTCATCACCCTCAGCTCGCCCCCAAACCAGGATTTGTTGACAGGTTGATCATTTCGAATGGTAATACTTTTTGTAGGGACGGCATCAAGAAATGATCACTCCAGGGCTTCTATGAATTTTGTAACTTTTGATTAAGTCGGACACACTGACCTGATCTCAAATCAAAAGATGTATTTTCAATGAAATTATAGAATTTTATTATACCCCGCTGTGTAATTGGTCTACAAATTTTATGTTCAGGCCAATGGCCAGAGCTAAAAGAATGAGCGTTAAATTTTATTAATTGTGAACTATAGAAGTTTGAGAATATATTATCCAAACAGTAAGCTTCCCTAGTTTTACCATATATAGTTCTGATAAACCCAAAGCTGCTCAATAGGTCATCGCATTGAATTATAAACGTTAAGATTGCAATGGTCAGCAGATTTTATTATAATACTCAAGCGAGCCATCAGTTCGATAGACTTTATCTCTCACTTTCCCGCTCTGCCTGATTTTACCACAATGCACATGTACGTAATCTCGAGGGTTACCCATCTGAAACAGTAAAGTCGAATCTACGATAAATTAAAATAATTTCAAAGTAGAATCTGTCAAATAGTTAAAGTCTAGTGTAAACTTTGAATAAAATTATACCAAACAAGTCTGCCTATAAAGCCAAAGCTAACCAAAACTAGCATACAACGCAACTCTTTAAAAAAAATGCAGCAACTTTTATATTCGTATTGTTATTATGGCTCGATCATAGGTTTAGAGTTCTTCGTTTCGAAAAAGCAAAACGGAATTACGCACATGGGCTTGCGTTCTCTCTCTAGTCGTTTACTTCATTGATTGAAGCATCGTGATCTTATGATTCATGTTACGGCATTTGTGATTTATCTCCATTTATCTCTATCTGAAATGTATCTCATGTTTTCTTGTAGCGAATTTCCCGTGAAGTGCTTCATTTGATCTATCCACCGCCGCCGCACCGATTCGGAGATCGTCCCCTTGATCACGTACTTTCGATTTTCCCTTGCATCACCAGTTTTTCTAGATTATCATCTTTCCTCCTGCTCATGCGTCCAGAAAACTTGAGAATTCGCTGTCTTACTATGGTTGACAGTCTTACATTAATTTTTAGTTCTTCTAGTATTGACACATTGGTTCTATGAGCAGTCCAAGAAATTCTCAAGAGTCTTCTCCAAACCCACATTTCAAAGCTATCCTGTTTAGCAATGTCTGTAGCCTTCAAGGTCCGCGCTTCTCCCCATAAAATGTAAATGGAAAGGCAATGGTTTCGACAAGTTTGCGTTTTGTACCAACTGTTATTTGCTTGTCCTTCCAAATTTTATTTAATTTTGTCGTGGCAGTTTTGTTCAGAGCTATTCTCCTTTTGCCTTGCCTTATCTAAAGGTGGGTTTGAAGAACCCAAACATAAATTTTATTTTGGAACACACTTGCCAACAACCGTGACTCTGCTTAATGTCTTTATACTTGAATACTTTCGAGGAGTTAATTAATTTTATAAAATGTGTATAGTTCTGATAAACCCACGGTGTACTCGAATTCGAGTGCATTCAGTACCTTTTCCTTGGAACAACTAGTTTTTCATGATTAAATTCTTAGTCGATTTGGCTTTGTTTCCATTTGGTCGTCTTAGCGTGTGCAAACGGTTTTCGCTCTTTCTTTGGTAATTTAGTATTTTCTATAGTTTATTGAGATTCTTGATTTTTCTTAAGGAAACAGGGTTGATTAAGGCTTCAGAAAGCTTTTTGAAGTGCAAATAGGGCTGAAAACAACAAGAAAAAGAGACTTGCCACATGCCATTATCTTACCTTACCTTGTGTTCGCTGCCTCATGGTGGAAGTTAATGATGTCAGTATACCATCATAAAATGCTATATTATTTCGGTTTTCGTTAATTTTGTTTAATGTTAAAATTAGTTTTATTTCTTGTCTGACCTTTCGGAATCAATCATGTCAATAAGTCTGCCTTGGTAAACATTTTGCTTTGCGTCGCGTCGTCTCGAGTCAGCCGCTTTCCATTGGTACTCTTAGTAGGAATTTGTTACGCCGATCAGCTACGTATCGACTTCTGGTGTATGAAAAATTGTATTATATTAAAGATGGAAGATGTGGTGGAGAGCATGCTACCGTTGTCACAGTGGAACACAGTTCAACACAGCTGAATTGAAGAAAATCACAAAAGATGAGAGGTTGGAGATCGCGGTTGACGTCATTATTCCGGGAGTGCAAATTATCTGGAAGACTCGGGCTGTTTTTTAGGATATGCCTGCTGCGAGTGGGCGGGGCAGTTAGTGTACTAGGAGACTTTTTCGGTGAAGCATTGGGTAAACTACTTAAATACTTATTCTTTTTGTGGCCTGAGTATTTAAATACTTACGGTAGGATTAGTCATGTCAAAACCAAATTGACGGGAATTGTTGTTTATGTGGGGCGTATGGCTGGTTTGAAATTGTGAAAGGGCCTATCATGTAGAGTTTGCGCGTAGCGTTATCTTTATCCATCTCTGTCCGGGAAAGTTCGCCATTGTGGTGAAAGTGTGAGTGCCGCGGTAGAGAGTTTTTGTGACATATCTTGAGTGGACTCTTCTACTCGGCCTATTTCGAGTAACAGGCCGCTACCTTTGCGTTATCTTCTGGGTATTTTTGGTTTAGTGCCTAGACCGAGAATAACAACCGCAGAGAAGCGACAACATAAAGCCCGCCTAAAAATTTGGAGTGGGAGGTAAACCGGCCAACTGTCATCTCCACGTGTTTGTCAGTTTACTTTAGTCCGACATTTGTTTAGTACAGTCGTCGACGACAAAATTTTTGCATGAACGCGTTTCCTTTGGTTTATTATTGAAGTGACTTCTTAAACGAGGGTAAAGTCAGAAAAAATGAAACGCTTATCAAATTGAAACGCTTTTCAAAGTGAAACGCCCCTTTAATTAAGCATGTTCCAGTATAGCTAGTGGGCTGAAATATTTAGGACATGTAGCCGGGGTAAAATGATGATCCTGGATGAAACTGGATCCTGTAACCCCCCCCCCTCCCCCGTTCGGCCAGAAGAGCTGTGGGGTCGAAAAATTTTTTGAGGTAGAAATTTTTTATGGTAGGTGCGCCTCATGGGGGGGCTACTTTGGTCCATATGGGGGGAGGGGCTCTAATTTAAGGCGTGATTTTGGGGGAAAAACATTTAACCGATCTCTGCAACGGCGCCTCGGATCGAAAATATGACGAGTGATGACCCCGTATCCATCAGTGGGGGGTGGGAATTATACTCCACCTCCCCGGATATTAAAATTGATTATAACGTATCGGAACCGGTTCAATAAATGAATAAAATAAGTTGAGACTAAGTGAAACTAACCGAAAAATGAATCGACGACTAGCTTAAACTAACCAAATCTATTAAAATTGATTTTAACGTATCGGAACCGCTTCAAATAACTAAAATAAGTTGAGAATAAGTGACACTAACCACAAGTTGATTCGACTACTAACACAAACTAACCAAATCTATCAAAATTGATTATAACGTATCGGAATCGGTTCAAATGACTAAAATAAGTTGAGACTAAGTGAAACTAACCGAAAGTTGATTGGACGACTAACCCAAACTAACCAAATCTATTAAAATTGATTATAAAGTATCGGAACCGGTCCGGATATAAAAAGTCAATCAGTTACACGTTCTATTAACATATGTCAAAAGAAACAAATAATTATGTACATACGAATATGTCATGATGGATATATCGTTGTAATGTCATTGTAATATGTCAAAATGCATATTAAAATATTGTAAACTTATTCCTTATTAAAATACGACTATGTACGATTCTGTCAATCAAATGTTTTATGAAAATGTCAAATGTGACAGATGAATATATTCGTCAATATTTCCCTTAATATAACAGATATCGAAATTTTTTTTAACAAAACATTTGTATTTTTCTATGCTCTATCATTTGTAAACAAAATATGACACGTACAGCTGTCACATTTGACAGTTACAGCTGTCAAATTCGTTTATATTAATCTGACATATGTCAAAATACATTGTTAACATTTTGACATATTTAAGTATTATATTTTGACATATGTTTTTAATCTTAAAAAATCTAGCTAATTTTATGTTACATATTATGGGTTAATATGACATTGAGAGATGTTACATAAGTTTTTATTTTCTTACCACTACTTTCATTTGACATATGCCATTTTTTTTAATAATATGTCTAAATTATTCATTAAATATATATTATTATGACGATCTTCTTAAACTAACTGTTTGTGTAAATGTGAATATGATTAACCAATATTTCTTTGTCTTATCAGTTGTATAGTATATTTTATAGGATAACAACCATATTTGAACTTGACACATGAAAACAATGAAAACATATTATAAATGAACACGATATATATTTCAGATATATTTTCAATTATCTATAAAATAATGACAGTTGGAATAAATTGGTTTGTGCAGAAAAATATGTTTTGAATTTCTCTACAATATATCTTAATACTTTTTTTCGATAGGACCTTTAATAACAAAGTTATTTCGAATAAATCGTAAATGAATCAAACTTTTTGGGTTTCCTATTGTATTTCATTAATTTTTTCCCACTTAATTATTAACTAAACAGAAAAAATATACGACAATTTTTGTATAGCTCTTATTACTCTATCAATTACCGATTTTTAATTTAGAAGAATTCGAACCTTTTTCAAAAATGTTATGAGAGAGCGGCGCAGACGCATATCTGCATCCGTTACGTCAAAGATTTAGTGAATGTTGGAGCCCAACGAAGGTATGGTATTTTTAAGTGGAACATATCAATATGGTGATCATCCACCTTCTTTACTTGTTTTAGTTTCGGACCCTATTGCATTGCATTCTTTAATGATTAAAAATATATGTCAAGATATAATACTTAAATATGTCAAAATGTTAACAATGTATTTTGACATATGTCAGATTAATATAAACGAATTTGACAGCTGTAACTATCAAATGCGACAGTTACACGTGTCATATTTTATTTATGTATATATTTTATTTCCAAACGATAGAGCATCGAAAAATACAAATCTTTTTTTAAACAATTTTTCGATATCTGTTATATTAAGGGAAATATGGACGAATATATTCATCTGTCACATTTGATATTTTCTTAAAACGTTTAATTGGCAGAATCGTACATAGTCGCCTTTTAATAAGAAATGAATTTACAATATTTTAACATACATTTTGACGTATTACAATGACATTACAACGATATATCCATCATGAAATATTAGTATACATCATTATTTATTTATTTTGACATATGTTAATAGTATGTGTAACTGATTAACTTTTTACATCCGGACCGGTTCCGATACGTCATAATCCATTTTAGTAGATTTAGTTAGTTTGGGTTAGTCCAATCAACTTTCGGTTAGTTTCACTTAGTCTCAACTTATTTTAGTCATTTGAACCGGTTCCGATACGTTATAATCAATTTTGATAGATTTGGTTAGTTTGGGTTAGTAGTACAATCAACTTCTTTCTCAACTTATTTTAGTAATTTGAGGCGGTTTCGACACGTAATAATCAATTTAAATAGAGTTGGTTAGTTTGGGTTAGTCGTCGAATCAACTTTCAGTTAGCTTCAATTTATTTTTTGAATTTATTTTAATCATTTGAACCGGTTCCGATACGTTATAATCAATTTTAAGAGATTTGGTTAGTTTGGGTTAGTCGTCCAATCAACGATACGAAAATTTCGTAAAGCGAGACGAAAACATAAACCATCTCGTGATGCGACCTTGAAAAATCACTCTCATGGAACCAAAGAAGTATTCACTTCAAAAAGGTTAGAACGCGATAAATCAGTAAAGTCTGAGTTAAATCGTTAAATGCTAAAAGATAACTACTATTCATAATACATTCCTAATAAAGTAAATAATAAACATGTAATTAATTACATGTTTTATCGGTGTATAGCATTTCTTTTCCCTTCATTACTTTTATCTCACTGTATTAAACCGGCCATCTGTCACATATGACAAATTGAACTTGGCTCTCCAACTTCAAAGGTGCCGACGGGTTTTGTCGCTTCTCTGCGGTTGCTATTCACGGGCCTAGACTCGGTTCCAATACTGGGATTTTTCACTGTTTCATCTCAGGTGATTTGCTTTTTGTTTTCTCATGTGTCGCCATTTTTCTAATCGATTTATAATTTTCATTGCAAAGGTTCTGTCTCAGTCCACCTTAGAAACCGACCAGCGCATTTCGGGGTCAGTAGATTTTAAAAAACCATCACAGGTAAATGATTGATGTTTTCTGTTATTTATTTGGTATTTTGTTTTATTTCCTCTCGCTTGGAAATATTTCTTCACTTAAGTTTTAGGTAGAAACCTTGAACATGTTGATATTTCACAGGGCTTTTGTTCCGACCCGACTGGTTTTTACAGACTACCTGAAGAGCCCTTTCACGACCGAAGAAGTTTCATTTTTTTGCAACCCGTGGAAGTCTTTCCTTTTTCCTTACTCTGTTACGTAAAGTCCTTTTTCAACTGAAGAAGCTCCTTATGTTCCTGCCTGCAGAGGGATTCGTGTTCATTTAGTGTAAATGTTTCTTTCTGGGAGTTGCTGAATAACGACTCACGAGTCCTTCAGATCAGATCAGCAGAATCGTGAGAAATTTAGTATTTTTTTTAAATAGATACACATTTAATTGATCGTTAATTTATACCAGTTTAGTCAGCCCTTGAACCTGGTCGGTAAGTAACTTTATAATTGGCTACTTTAATCAGCGCACTGTATTACCATAGGTAGGTGGGATTGTATTCATAGAGTGTGAATTGAAACATGGATTTTAGGTATTACGTACTTTAATAATGCAAGATTTAATATGCATTAAATATGATCAATGTATAAAATGTTTTCTAACTGCTTGGTCGGGATAAACAATTGATTTTTACTATTGCTTAAAACCATAAAGGAGGGGGTGGTATCTTAGTTAATAATTAACCACTTTTAATGAACTGTATTACTATAGGGTAGCGAGATTATATCTATAGGATGAATTGAAACATGTATTCATTTTGATTTGCTTTAATAATGCAGGTGTAAATTGCATTAAATATGGTAAATATATACAGTATTTTCTATACTAATTTCAAGCATTCATCCTTTCACACTTACAACTAGTATTGCAAAAGGGTGTTTAATTCAAATATCTACTAAAAAGTCTTGATTTGTTAATTTAAAATGAAACCTTTGTCTTGAAAATCTCAACTTTCCTTTCACTCTACAAAATACCTTGATATTCTTCTATTTTCTCTCCTGTTATCGTATCCAGGGGCAGCCTCTTAAACTTTAACCATTGGATTCCTGTACTGGCTTTGCTGGAATTTGGAATGGATTGCCATTACTGCCAGGTTTACTGATTCTCTTCAATCTATAAGGGAACAGAGACGCTACGTTGTTTCTGTTTTGAGGAAATACGTTAAAAACGCCTAAACGAGGTATTTGTCCAACGTGGACAAAGGTAACAGAGGTACACTAAAAATTCTCTAATATTTGTGCATATAAATGGAGAAATTGCTTAAAAGGGTGGGACCTATTGGCGCGAAGATTAGAACGAGAACTTTCGCTCTTGCTTGAGTGAACGTTGAAACTGCACTTTTAGAGGCTAGAGAGCGGTGACTAGCCCGATCTAGTACACAAAAATAACTAACAAAATGAGCGAAACACTAATTAGTTGCCTTAAACAGGGCTAGATGTTTTTCGGCGCGAAAATCTAGAAGAGCTGTGATGAGACAGATCCTACGAGGTTGAGTGTTTGCTACGCACTAATAAATTTAACTTCTTCTTCTAGCTGACCGCCTCCTGGCGGCAAGACCAAATAAAGAGTGCGGGGTGGCAAATGCCGAATTCATTTGAGATTGAAAGTGTAGAAACTGTATTCTCTCTTTATTTGACAGATTATTGTGTACAATACTGACGGAGACAAAAATATATTAAATTAAAAATGATTAGACACGATTGAATTGACGGAGTGTCGTTTTGCTTTATGAGAATTTTTGCATATAATGGACTCTATTATACTGACAAAACCAGGTTCGGACTAAGAGATCGTAATGAAGAACTGACATATGCTGACTTAAATGCACAAATTTCCGTTTACCTTGAGTTTAATAAACCTATTTTGAGTTTAATTCGGGTTCATTCATACTACATACATACAGGGTGTTATCACCAAATTATACGGTGAAAAGGGAAAGTTATACACGTGTTGGGGTGTTTCCCAAACACTACTTACATGCATTCATCCTTTCACACATAAAACTAAATACTTTAAATTAGGTTAACTATGGGTAAAAATATCTAATAAAACTGCTTCATTTTCTAAATTTAACTCAAACTCCTTTCTCTACTGAATTAGATCAAACTTTCTTTATTTCAAAATTATAACTGACTGTTTTTCCGTTCACACAAAATACCTTGTTACTTTCCTTCTTCTACAATTCTCTCAACTTAACATCATCAGAGATATACGACTTTGAAACTGGAATCGAATCTTGAATACAGGAACAGATTTGTCTTACTTCTTACTACAATTTTCCAACCGCCATTTTACCTTCTTCAATATTCATCAACAGGAGAGACGCTACCGCGTTTCTGAGAAAATGCGTAAAAACGCCCAAAAAAGTCCCTTATCCAAGCTTGAAAAAGGGGAGCAGAGTACACGAGATATTTTCTAAATATCTGTGCAAACAAATGAGAAAACTGCTAAATATCTTAGCGTCAAACAGAGCTACCACTTGGTAGATGTTCTTGGCGCCAAATTTAAGCAGCCCACCCACACAGACCCCACATAAGGATAAGGCTTGTGGCGAAGAGGGAGAAATGTCTCAACAAGTTCTATGCCTGTATCGAGCGTTCAGCGCAAAAAGATGGCGCATTTTCCGAGTGCTCGACCCGGACCCTGAAGAGGTAGCGACGTCTCCCAAAGTTATCACTTTAAGCCAAGAGCTCCCGTACAGTGAGGATAGATCCAGTGACAGATAGATAGAGGGAGCCATTAATTTATGTAAGTAAACTAACGATATACTAGGGAATTATTTAGCACGAGT
Source organism: Pissodes strobi (assembly GCA_016904865.1). Classification (NCBI taxonomy): domain Eukaryota; kingdom Metazoa; phylum Arthropoda; class Insecta; order Coleoptera; family Curculionidae; genus Pissodes; species Pissodes strobi. The sequence continues at coordinate 514,060 of MU181938.1, read as the reverse complement.
AGTGTATCTGTGCTGAGCGTTTAATCCCACTTTTGATCTTTAAGAACATAGCACTTCTGACTGATAGCTTATTTCGTAAATGCTGATATATTGAAGTCAGCAATGACGCTGAACGCATGCCTCATAGGCAATCGTTTTAACAGAAATGTCGGTTAAGTTCAGTAACGTTATGCAAAAAGCTCTTGCCTAATTCGCTCAGGAAAATTATATTGCCCGCAGGAAATATTTTAAAATGGATTTCTGCAACTGTTGCACAACCGCACATATATAAAAAGTATATAACTGAAATCTCACGGTTTTGTTCAAATTTAAATTCTATATTTCCCAAATGTATTCCATAAGCCGGCCGAATCGGATGAAAGGGGAACGAGATTTGTGGGTTGGCAAACAACATGTTCCAGTCTTTTATTTTTGTCGGTGCTTTGAATTAGGAAAAGTTTTCCATGATGAAGTTAATTAAACTTTCCAGATGATGTTCGTGCGGGTTTAGTATTGAAGTTTGATGGTGATCATTTCGTCGTAGGGATTTAAAAACCGCTGCTGACGAATTTCGATTACACAAAAGTCGTTTTAAGGTCGTCAATAGATATAGTGTATTTAGATAATGTTATTTTGATGATGTTTGAAACGTTTTATCCATTTATGATATTATCTAACCAGTAACATAATATGTTGCTAATTATTACAGTAAACCTACTCTTGGTCATATTGTCATATAAGCATTTTTCGACAAAAATAATAATGCACTATGCTGACTGTGGAGGGATTTACTTTTAACGAGTCGGCAATCCTGACCAGAAGCAAACCATTTTTATGGTCCTCAAACGATTATCAAGCTGCTTGGAAAATAAGATCGCACATGAAGTTACACACCTAATCTAACATAACAAAATGATGTGAAATAGCTTGACCTTAAGCTTCATTGCATTCGGTAAAAAAAATGTTAGCTGCCTTTGACCCCATGCTATTTCAGGTTAATTTCTTACTAAATGCTTTTAAGGTGTGTTTGGATAATAAGCATAAAAATTAGCTTTGAAGATCACCTATCAAGTTCAAAATTTGAGCCGAATGTTCTTTTTGTGAATAGAGTCATTAATTTACACAAGCCCCCTCTAATAGCGTTGATCTCCAACGTTCAAAAACATCTTTCACGGTTAGAAAGTTCAAAACTCATCTAATATAAAAGGATTTTCCCAATGATTAAAGATTGTTACCGAATGTCCATAAACCCCTTTTTAAAAAAAAATTCAAAACTCGTTTCTAAGGAGTATATAAAAAATAACCTGCCTAATGATTAAAAAGACATATCACACCATTACAATATTAGGTATATGATACATTTCAAAGCACCAGTCTTGGTCCTGCCTATGGCTTAGTTCGGTCTTGGATCCCAACCAGTGGTCACTCATGTTAACCCCTGCTCAGTTCAAAATATTTGCTGTGGGTCTCCCTTTAGCTGCTCTTTGCAAAATGGGTGTTGTCTATCTGACCGGATTGCAGGACACCGCTGAACGTTACTCCATGTACATGAAAAAAATATATAAACAAAACATTAGCAATCTATATTAAAAATCTTCTTATTTTAGTTTTGTCATGACTTTATAATTTATAGTTTAAAAGAGTATTATCCATTTTTGTCTTTAATTGCTGCTAAGTTACTCTTAGAAATGGGACATATTAATTTTTATTCCCAGAATTTTGACGTAGACCGGCGCTTCCACCAATTTGTCAGCAAAAAAAAGTCAGGTAACACACTAAAAACGCACTCTATAGTTTAATTGCCTTATCAATCTTTAACGTAGATATGTCAAGCTTTAAATACAATGACGCCTTTCATTGAGAGAAGAGTTAATGAGAAGATATTAACAATGTCTATTTATCAGAAAGTAAATGAGGTTTTGTTATACCCGATTAATAAGGTGCGCATGCTCTCTCGATCGATAGATCTTTTATAAATATACCTTTCTTAAGAGTTGGGTTGTGTTTCATTTATAGTTGGCTTTGTATTAGGTTCACTCAAAGTTTCCACTGCACTTTAACTACTTGAAAATTATCTTTCCCAGAACTTTGACAAATTTATCGTAGATTCGACTTTTACTCTGTAGACAAGCAACCCCTGAGTTCATGAACATGTGCTCTGCAGAAGTCAAGTTTGGATAGGGAATAATGTGCCAGGACAGGGGTTACGTAAGAAACAAAGTCTGCCGAACTGAGGGTTTCCTAGCATATTTATATAATAAAAAGTGCTGATCGTTGCACGTTTAAGGTTTATAACCGCTCGCATTGACTGCTAGCGTTGTTTATAATATGTTTACATAATATTTTCCAAGTTCAAGTTCAAACTTAGGACAGGATGATATTTACTTAGTAGTATATGCATTTTAGTAGTTTTCAATCTTCAATATTTTTATACTTATCGTTTCCCGAAAGGTCTATAATTATTAAAATAATAAATGTTATCGAATCACATTGTCTGATTATGTCTTTATGCTACAGCTATATTTAGAAAATATGTCAACATATTTCTTGATATATTTTCACCATTTTTTAAATATCCTCGCTTGAACGTCAGGATGTTGTAATGCATCGCAGTTCCATGTTTTCAGGTATCGACGTTGTACGTTTTACGGGTACATAAAGAGTAATTTTTTGGTAAGTGGCTGTACGACAAACATAAAAGTCACTGGTACGGAGGTTTTTGTTTTGATTAACAGGATATTTATTTCTTTATTTATTTACTCTCTTTACAAACACCAAAAAGGTAATTACAGGTAAAGGCATCTCAAAAAACAAACTAAAAACTAAAAAGACCAACATCTACACGCTAAGACCTATACAATAACACTTACACACTGCTCCTGTTCCTAAGCAATAAACAATCTTACATCAGTTGCAAATAAATCTATATTATGCACTTTTATGAAATCATTGCACACAGCCATCATTCTATTTAATGGAGAATATGAAGAGACTTTAACATCAAATATGACATTGTTAAGCAGCCTTAAGTTAATCTTTGGTACGTTAAAATTAATATAATTTATAAGAGCACAGTCTTTATATTTTGAACTATTAACAACATGATACACAAATAAGATATCCTGTTTGTCTCTTCTTTCACTGAGCCTTTCTATGTTGAACATATTTAATAGTGCTTTATATGATACCATAAAAGGATATATGGTATGTGTTTTTAGGTAGAGATATCTCAGGAACTTTTTTTTGAGAGCATTGTACAATCTTATCACGCTGTGTCGATCTTAAATTTTTTTGCGTTTCTTATAAGAAAATCAAGAGATTTGTATGCTTTCGCAGTAATATACTGGTAATGGTCGTTAAACCTTAAGTTTGTCTGGAAGCAAATGCCTAGATCCTTGACCTGGCTTGTCCTATTAACTGCCTTGCCCCTTAAATAGTATTGTTGAACAATAAAATTTTGTTTACGTATATATGTTATAACAGCACAATCCTCAATATTAAGTTTCATGTTATGCTGTGCAAACCAATCCACAACTGAATTTAAATCTGTCTGAAGATTTGCACAATCCTCATCTGTATGGATTAATTTAAAGATTTTGAAATCAGTCAGCAAATAGCAGGCCCGAAGATTTAGAAATTGAGTCCGGTAGGCTATTTATAAACAGATTGAAAAGCAAAGGGCCCAAATTACTGCCCTGAGGCACACCTGATGTCACACAAAAAGTATCTGACCTAGATTTATCCACCTTGACGGTTGCGGTCTCTGTGTACGATCTGTGATGATTTCATAAAATTGTAAGATTTCTTAGAGAAACCCAAACTTACCAAAGCATTTAAAAGGACGATGGTCCACCTTGGCAAATGCTTTTTCACAATCCGTGAAGACAAAATCCAGTTGCTCTCTATCTTTAATAGCATTAGATACATGTTCAGAGAAAACACAGAGATTTGTTACTGTAGACTTATCATTCAGAAAGCCGTGCTGCCATTTGCTCGTCTTTGTTTGAAAATATCATTGTACAATATGGTTTCAAATATCTTAGCCAGGCCATTGAGTAAGCTATTGGGTCGGGAGCACAGATCTATATAGCTACGCAACAGATGCCTACTCCGGTATTAAAAGTGTCGCTCGCCAATAATGCAATAAACTTAAATATTTCCCTATTTAGACGTGTTTTGCCCCTCCGTGTTGCCAAGTCGCGAACTGTAGTTTACCTTTCATATCACATTATGGTATTACTCATTTCTTGGCAATCGTATGATATATTATGTCAAATTAAAGTTCATTATCAGATTCAGTGAATGGTGTGCTTGAACATGGGCTAAAACTCACCTTAAATATCAATGTAAAAGGTCATTACAAATTTTGTTAACTTATACTGTAATATCTCTTATTTGAATTAAGTATTAATATTATCACGCAGGTTTTTGTTTCGAAGATTAAAGGAATTTTTGAAATGTTTATCGACATGTCAAAGTACCATTTAATTTGTATCAATATTATAAATTTGTTCATTTAAATTGCCGTTTCATTAATAAACTATCATACTTAATAAAAAATGTAAAAATCGTATTTTTCTAAAAAAATATGTTTGTGTTATTTTGATACATAAATATTAATAATAAAACTCGATGATTTGAGCGGGTCAAAAAGTCAGCAGAAATATTGTTCGACGTGATAACTTGGCAACACAGACCCGTTCCTAGACGACTGGTTCACCCGCTCGCGAAAGCCGGTGAACATTTTTTGGCGCGCAAAGAGCATTGGAAGAGATATCTGTTGCGTAGCTATATAGATCTGTGATATTACATAAAAAAATACTATTGTTTTCAATAAAAGGGTGATATTTAGTGTTATAACTTTCTTCCTCAACAGGTGAGTTTCTTTTTATAGATTTATTTTTGGTTTGAAGAGATATAAGTTGCAATATAACCCTTTTCTTTAAAATTTTGATTTTGAATTCGTTTTGTAGTTTTGGACCTTATTTTCAATTATGTGTCTTAAAAATTCATGTAATAATGTGTGTACGTTTATTACAACTCCCAGTGCTTGTTCGTTAGTAATAGTTTTATGGTTATTAATATTTTAAAATAAAAGTAGATTATTGAAGAAAAAATCATATCAATCCTGTATGAATCTTCAAGAGCGTTCATGATTTTTCTTTATTCATAATATGATACCTACTGATAAATATACCCGTCAAAAATATATTTAAACTGTTACTTTTCTGCAAACTTATTCATCAAATATATCCATGATTTTTCTTAATTCATAATATATGACACACCACAATAATTTGAAATTTCAAACTAAAATATGAACTTTTAGTCTGGAATCAATATCAAAGGCAAGGGTAAATTATTTCTTCTTATCCAGACTTTCGGATACTCGGTTTATTACCAATTTCCTTATTTTACTTGAACAAAATAAAAGCTTTACGCTTCTATTCCTTTTTACTTTATTTTTATGTTTATTTTCCCTGACGGTT
>MU181938.1:432095-496233 GCA_016904865.1 Pissodes strobi | reverse complement strand
TGCCTCCTATATCGCATATATTTTATCGTTATATATCATTTTGATTACTAAATATATAGTTAAACGACTGTAGGTTGTTTGATGTCTATATCGTATATACTTTATCGTTATATATCATTTTGATTAATGAATTTATAGTTGACTGTGTGTGATATCTATATAGTATATATTTTATCGTTAAATTTCATTTTGATTAGTGAATTTATAGTTAAACGACTGTAGGTCGTTTGATGCCTATCGTTTATATTATCGATATTTCTCGTTTTTGCTTATCGAACTAACCTCTAAAAAGCTGTAGATTATCTAATTTCATGCATCATATGTATTGCTGCTTCTTTTCATAGTTGCTGTGGAGATACTTAAGTTGATACCTAAACCATGGGTTACAAAGAGCCTTAAATTATCCCCAGCTAATCTTCGCTCACTCAACCATTTAAAGATATTTTGTGATAATGTAGGCTTTAACACCTACTAACTGCAATCGGTATCGCAGTATATACCGAAAGGTTGTTAATGCTGCAAAAACACTATATTACAGTGAGAGGCTCTTAACTGCTAAGAATAGGCAGCGGGAGAACTGGTATATTGTTGGTGAGTTGTGCAACAGGTCTGGCCATGGCTGTCGCGAAATTGGAATCAACCCTGATGTATTGAATACATTTTATTGCAGCATCGCGGGTAGTTTGACCCAAAATGTGTCGACGACTGTTGATCCTATCTCGTTTCTGGATGGTTTCTCCATGCATGACTCCTTTTCCCCACTCAGATACATGAGGTGAAAGAGGCACTGATCAGCGTAAGGAGTGGGAAATCCTCTGATGATGATGGGCCTTCGGCGAATGTCCTTTTGCGGTTGCCTGACTGCGCTCTGGATGCCCTGGCTGCGGCTATCAATGATGCCTGGTTTAATGGTGCATTTCCGTCATGCGTTAAGTCATCAATAGTCATCCACCTGCACAAATGGGGTCATCTGAACGAACCCTCTAATTTTCGTCCTATTTCCTTGTTGCCTACCCTTTCAAAGGCTGTTGATAAAATTGGAAAGAGGTACCTCGAGACGCATAATGTGATTGCGCCAAACCAATTTGGATTTCAAGACTCAAAAGGTAACCATGACGCCATCTTTAGTTTCCTGGAGGGGGTTTACAACTATATCAATGGGAGAAAGATGGCGGCAACAGTGTTTTGTGATCTGTCGAAGGCATTTGACTGCGTGGACCACGGAATACTCCTGTTAAAACTCGAGAGATATGGGTTTAGGGGCTCGACTTTTGCCTGGTTTGCCTCCTATCTTGGTGGTCGCAGTCAGTCAGTCATTGTGTCTGGTGTGCTTTGGGAAATGAGTGCAAGATTCCGTCTGTCTTAGGACTCCTTGTCTTCTTGATCTATGTAAATGACCTTATCCAAGTTAAAATTTCAGGAAGATTTACAGTCTTTGCTGACAACAACTCTGTTGTGTGGCACAGTGAGGATGTGGAATAACTTAGAGATAGAATTACTAATAACTTGTTAAAGATTAAAGAGTGGTGCGACACCAACTGTCTTTCTTTTAATATTACGAAAACTAACATTGTAGGGTATAAGTGTGATATGCACGGCTTACGGTTGGGGGGCGATCCTCTTCAAGAGGCGGCAGTGACTAAGTTCCTGGGTGTTTTGATTGATGGTGAACTTCGGTTTGAAGATCACATTTTGAAGTTTGAGCGGGAGGCTTCCGTCGGTATTTTTTGCAATAAGAATGACGCGTTTATACTTTGGCCCAGTGATGGCGAGGACTGTCTATTTTGCCCTTTGTGTATGTGTGTCAGTAGCAGACATCTTTTGAATATTTTGTTCGTTTTTCAGAAGAAGGCTATCCGCTTCATCGCAAATGTGGGCCAGAAGGAATCTTGTCGACCTCACTTTTTGTCTCAGAGAAATCTTACTCTTACCTATTTGTTTATTCTTGAAACAGCATCACTGATATACAAGAATCGTCATAGCATTCGTGGTCCTGCCGCTCAGCATGTTACGCGGCGGGCTCTTGACTTGCCCTTGCAAGCGCCCCCTTGCCAATACCAAGAAACATTAACGAAAAATTCTTCGATTTATGAAGGCAGAAAAAAATTTAATCACATATCGATTCAGATTAGGACTGTCAGTAATTTAAAATATTTCAGGAGGTCTCTTAAGGCATTGCTTGTTGGGAAAGCGTACTACAACTTGACTGAGTATTATGCTGACTCACTCTCTTAAAAATGCCTGCTGTTTTGCTATATTTTTATTTATTTACACAATGTGATATGTATTGTATATAAGCTATTAAATGTCATTTGTTCTCGTGTGTCTGCTTTAGGTTTAAGATTTTAGTGACTCTCTTGAATGTTGTGTTGTATTTATATTACCAACATACTATTTATTTTATGTTGGTGAGGGACCATTTTAGCAAATAACTTGATTTTTCAGTGAAGTTTATTTCTAGGCAATAAAGTACTTTTTGACTTTTGACTTGACAATCTTTATTTCATCTGATATTATCTCAAGCAGATAATTCATTTTGCTAGAGTCAGGATAGTTGATTGATTTATTTTACTGTAGTTGGCTGTAAAGCTCATGGCAGTAATGTGTTTCCCATAACTGAAATTTGCAAATTTAATATGTCGCCTTGATATCGGAATGGACTTGAGCTCGATTCGTTTACTTTTAGATATTTAACGGCTATATATGTACATGTTTACTTTATAGGTTATCTTATTGATTCAGTATAATTGAGAGACTGGTTATTGGGTTACTCACTTTATTTATACCTGTAGATATGCACCAGCTATCCCTATATATATTTACTTCACTGGTTATCTCATTGATTTAGTATAAAGCTAAAATATTTCCCATTTAGAGAGTTTCATGTTTGACGGCCTGTAGTCAGACCTTTAGGAATTCAACGTTTAGTTGGAATTATTTCAAAATAGGAATTAGGCAATATTAATGTTAAAAGACATAGATTAGAAAGTAGCATCTTATTTTGCTTTGATAATGTCTGTGTGTCTAATGATATAGGAGACATACATTTCAAGAGAATCTTCTCATTAGTTTATGGGCGTTACCATAACTTCAAATTAATCTGAGATACAATTAATTGTCCTAAAAGGATTTGTGAAAGTTTTCATAATTAAATAAATAAGTAATTTGGACTCTTGAAGGTTATTTTGGTAATATGCAGTGAAAATAATAACAATTCGTTTATCGTTCTTTTACAGGGTATTTTTCTAAATTTTATTACCTTATTTGCAAGGATCAATAATCATTGATTTTATATTAAAAAAAATAGTGGCGCCCTCACCTAACTGCCAAGACATAGACCCACGCCTTCAAAACAAATTGAATCCGCTAAGTAAACCTGGCATGCCTATTAAGCAGTTAACAGTGAGTGTTACATATTTAGCACCGGACGCTTAAGGCCAGTTAGATAATACAGAAACGCAGACTTAAATGATTATAAAGTATGGTAACATAAATAGAATAGATAGAATATACGCTGATACGAGAGATCCTAGAATATGAAGCAATTAGAATAGATATGAAATAAAAACGTCGAAACATAGAAATAAGGATACATAACATAAGAATAATATGGAATAAATACGGAAAAAAGTCGATTGAAATACATTGTAATTATTATGTATGGTTTATCATTTTCGATGTACATTCGGACAGACTCACTAATCATCAGCATCGATTTCGTAAGAGTATCTAATATAAATAATAGGTAAACATGTTATTAACTAGAGCAACATCAGCGAAGATGTAAATTTTGTGAGTTAATTTAAACTGAAAAAAGTAGCTGCCATTTTTCTTGGAGAAAGCGCGCTCTGGGAGGGATGACAATAATTAGAAGTACTAATTATCTAAATCAAACCATCATTAATGGTAAAATAATAGAAACCAGCTAAAAGGTGTAAGTAATACACATAATTTTCAAATATATGATGTTATTCATATTATTCCAAACCATCTGGGTAATTCTTACTATTATTTGGATCAAGAGATTGACGTTATAAAATTAAAAACTAAATTAGCAATCGTTTTAAGATAATTGGGACCAAGGTAAATACACAAGTGGCTCAGCATATTTGCCAATAAATGTTTTATTAACAACAGAAAGCGATTTACCATATATATAAAAAAACACTGACGTCTGTCGAAAATTCCTTTCAACAGAAGCCATAACAAACTAATATTTTTATCTCGCTGTCGCCTGAAAAGATTGCGTCATCCATATGAAGGAGAAGCGTGGAATTTTTTCCTAACTTTCAATTCGTATAGAATCATCGATAAGATGGCTTCACAAAAGCCGTAAGCTCGGTCGTAAAATCATAAGACAAAATAGTTAAAAAAACATAGAAGTTCTATTCGATAAGTAACGTGTTCTATAAAATCTAGCCAGATTCGTTCATGTAAAAAAAGGATGTCGTCGTCAAAGCCAGTAAGATACGTCAAAGTTACAAACAGCAAGTAATTCGTTCAACTTCTCACGACTTCTTTATTTTAGTTTAGAACCATTTTATTCAGTTGTTGGTTGTTTTGTGGATAAATGTATATCCTGTGTGCAAAGACTCAATAGCAGCATCATCCAAATATTCCGCATTCCAGCCATTCCAAGTCGAAGGCAACAAAACTGCCCAGCAAAAAATGTGGTGAATGAAAAAATTTAAACAAAAACATTTCCGTGGATAGTGCTGCCTGTAAAGGGCCGGAGGCGGTCAAATATGCAGCAAAAAGAGCTGTTGAACGTTAAACAGACGATTTGACTTTCACAGAACGAAATGTAAACAATGGATAAATGGCAGGTAAAACATTTCCAAGAAATATTGTCAATCCTAGAGAGATTAGATCAGTTATTAACAATGCAATGGCTGAAAATAAAATGAAGGAAATGCAACAACTTGCTTCTCCAGAAGATGAGGGAGGCTGGACCCAACAGCGACGCAGACGTCGTCGTTTTGTTGTAGGAGGAAATAAAGATAATTGTGCCATACAGACAGTTCCAAAGCAAGTGTCCTTGCATGTTATAAGACTCAACCCAAATACGACACCGTATGAGCTCGAGAACCTATTGAGTGCCAGATTTCTTGAAGTAGCATGCGAACAGCACAGGTCAAAAAATCCAGATCTATATTCTTCAATGAGGGTGACTCTAAATCAGGAAAGTTTTAAACAAGCTTGGCAGCGTGATGTATGGTCTGCTGGAGCCATAGTTACACGTTTTTTAGCCAGGAAGAGGATGCTGCAACAGCCTACCATAATAGCAGATCCTCATTAAGAAGGCCAAACAAATCTAATACCACAGTATATTCCAGCTTACAACAGAGGTCTGCCAGCATTCAAGTCAGTGTGTACTACCAAAATACCCGTGGTCTATGGATTAAAACCGATGATTTCTGTAGAAGTGTTCAATCAGAAAGCTTTGATGTCATTGCAATTACTGAATCATGGCTGACTGATGGCATCAGTGACGGTGAATTGTTTGATGAAAGATATTCTGTGATAAGATGTGATCGTAAATCTGCAAATAGGAATAGGGGAGGTGGGGTATTGCTCGCTCTTAAAAAACCTGTTCGTTTTGAGGTATTAAATGTTACAATTGATACATGTGCTGATATTGTGTTAACAAAATTAAGAAAGTCCAACTTTATATATGTGTTGTTTATATTCCCCCTTATACCGCAGTTGTGGTATATGAGAAGTTTTTAGTCGCATAGTTTTAGATAATTCCACTAAATATTGGGTGCTTTTAACCTGCCAAGTTTTCCAAGCAACAAAATTTTACAACCTTAACCAACTAAATAATATTGAAAATTCTATGGTAAGATTTCTCGACTTGGTAATCACTAACATGTGCTTGTCTCCCGTCGGCAAGTCGAGTAGCCCCTTTGTGAAACCTGACCAGTATCATCCTGCTTTAGAGTTTTCAATGTCATTAGCTCAGCTTGAGCAAACAGCTAAAATTCAGCCCAGTTATACTTATAACTATGCATTGGGTGATTACGAGTTGTATGATCTCCTCAAACACTGCGACTGGGGTGACTTGCTGGCATATAGAGGAGTGAATGAGAGTGTATACCTGTTTTATAGCAATATGTTCGCGTTTCTGGATATTTCTATACCCCGGTATGTACCTAAGTTGAAGAATTCTCAATTTAGTGAACGGTTTCCTATCTGGTTTTCCAAAGATTTAAAAAGTAAAATATAAAATTCATAAACCACTTATTAAAGACAAAGCTTTATCTTGCTCGACAGTTGAATATGCGCAACTGAGGAAAACTATAAACACACAAACTAAATCTGAATATGAATGCTACAAGAATAACTTAGAACAAAACTTGAATCTCGACCCAACTAAGTTCTAGGATCTTATACGAAGCAAAACTAATTGTAATGGGATACTAGCGGAGGTTGTTTACATGGGAAATAGGCTTTGTGATTAAAAGAGATTGCGTGTGCCTTTACGAAACATTTTATGTCTGTGTATGAAGAATCATCATCTATTAACGGGACCAATTATTGTATCGGAGAATGGGGAAATTTTAACTTCTCAACTGTCACTGAGGGGGATGTCAGGATGGCTATTAAATAGCTTAAACCTAAAAATCTACAGGTGGGTATAACATACCTGCATACATTTTTAAGGGATGTGCTGACTTTCTCATTAAGCCTTTGTTGCATGTTTTTAATTTGGGCATTGCCAGGAATTTTTTCCCTAATGATTTTAAACTAGGTGTAATCACACCCATCTTTAAAAAAAGTGGTAAGTGTAAAATCGAGACCACAGATCTATATAGCTACGCAACAGATACCTCTTCCAATGCTTTTTGCGCGGGGCCAAAAATGTTCACCGGCTTTCGCGAGCGGGTGAACCAGTCGTCTAAGAACGGGTCTGTGTTGCCAAGTTATCACGTCGAACAATATTTCCGCTGACTTTTTGACCCGCTCAAATCATCGAGTTTTATTATTAATATTTATGTATCAAATTAACACAAACATATTTTTTTAGAAAAATACGATTTTTACATTTTTTATTAAGTATGATAGTTTATTAATGAAACGGCAATTTAAATGAACAAATTTCTAATATTGATAGTAGAGTTTAAAACAAAATTAAATGGTACTTTGACATGTCGATAAACATTTCAAAAATTCCTTTGATCTTCGAAACAAAAACCTGCGTGATAATATTATTACTTAATACAAATAAGAGATATTACAGTATAAGTTAACAAAATTTGTAATGACCTTTTACATTGATATTTAAGGTGAGTTTTAGCCCATGTTCAAGTACACCATTCACTGAATCTGATAATGAACTTTAATTTGACATAATATATCATACGATTGCCAAGAAATGAGTAATACCAAAATGTGATATGAAAGGTAAACTACAGTTCGCGACTTGGCAACACGGAGGGGCAAAACACGTCTAAATAGGAAAATATTTAAGTTTATTACATTATTGGCGAGCGACACTTTTAATACCGGAGTAGGCATCTGTTGCGTAGCTATATAGATCTGTGGTAATATGTTGAAATATAAGCTTATTCACTAAAAATATCGAAGTGTACTAGAACAACGTCGGTTACAGACTGAGATGTAACGGTTTTTCTCAGAGCGGACTTACGCATGTAATCTATATTTCGTAATCATTATAACTAGAATCACTGTCAAGATCGGGTTGAATAATAATTGGAGCTACACTCGGAAAGACGGAATATTCGTTTTCTATTTTAACAACACGAGCTATACAATGTTTCCATACTCTATTGTCGAGTTCATTCACTACTTGCTGTATATGATCTAGAACTGTTCCACTTAACGTCGGTGATTGATTCATTTTTCTTACTTGTGGTTTTATAATCCCCCAAACAAGTTCAATTGAATTCAATTTTTGACCAGTTCCTTTTCTTTTTGCGCTATGGTCTATAACAGTTCTTTGCTTAATAACATGATAAATTGTTGACACTGATAATTTGGTAATTAATTCTTATAATAATAATTATGTTCATTTTTCTTTTGGGGGCAGTCATATATATTTAGAATTAGACGTTGGCACTGAATATGTAAATCTTTGATTTTAAATTCTAAATTACACTCCGAAGGACTAGTTACAGGATTAACATAATCTCTATCTTGGGTGAGATCTTCAAATGCTCTCCAAAAAGCCATATAACCTATAAAGCCTATAAAGATTATTATTGTTTTAATAATATTCTTACGATTTTACTTTTATATGTATACTATTACTTTTCTAATCTCTTAATTACTATTTCTTAATAATGTCAAATTGTATACTATCTGTAGCCCAGGATTTTCTACAATAATTCAGAATATTTCTCGAATGTTTAGAATTAAATAAAACGCAATTTACAGCCAGACAGAATTCTAGAAACGAAACGAAACTAAGTCAAAGAAAGTCAGGAGTCTACGCTACTGCATATTTCGCTACTATATACGGCATATTCCGCTACTATATACTGTACTGGCACCGCTGCAAGACGGAAACCTCGAGAATACAAAACTTTTATTATTGTGATGGATAACCAATTGAAATGTAAATCAAACGCGATAGTTCCGCCCATATAATATGTCCACGTTGACTCTACAGCGAATGCGAGCGAGTGCGATTATATACTGTCTGACATGGCGAGACGGAGGCGAAAACTATCACATTGTTTGAAATTTAGCAGTGGCCAATCCAACGGGATTTCTCGCCAATAACATAGAAAAGGCTGTGAATATAATAATATATAAGGGGCGATGACTATTACAACATGTTATTAGTTTCAATCTGAAGTATTAATAAGCTGATCATACCCGATATATCGCCCAATTTAAACTGACTTTAAAAATACTTTACCATAAATTCCTTCAATATGCGTTTTGAAATTTGAATCGAATTTGTATTATTTAAACATAATAAAGAGTGTAGCTAATACTGTAAATTAACATAGTCATACTTGATCAAGTTTGTTTTCTGGTTGTCATTACAGACCAAATCTGATTTTACAAATGTATCGTTGTTTATATGTAGTTTATTCCTATTAATGGTATGCCCATTTTTGTGTTTTAGGGTATAACCACACCACTTTTAATAGAAAAAGCCAAATAATACGCCAAAGTTTCATTTAACTAGTAAAGTTTCATCAAGCTAACCTTCTTTGCAAGGAACTTCTAAATACAACTCTAGCTCACAACCCGAACAAGAGGAACTTACTTTTAATAAAGGTATTGGCCTTTGTAATAATTGAGAATTATATATACTGGCCGTTCGCTAAGCTTTAGATAAATTCATTGACTTTTACTTATGAAGATTATCTTTTTTCCCAAGTTTTTTCACTGTGCTCCTAATAAAACCTTATAGAGCATAATTATTTAAGTAAAATTTGGTGGCACCAATTACCGAGTTAGACTCTAAACTTATTTTGGCATAGGCATATATTCTGTGGGTATTCGCACTAAAACTCTTAAAGGGAAAATAGATTTACGAACCAACCTGGGCTCAGCTACTGAAGGTGGTCCACAAGCAGCGCTAGATTTGACCTTATTTTGGTAAATGCTGACTTAGTGTACAAGCTATACCTTGTCTGGTTTCGTTTACCAGTAACCACTTTTATTTAGAAAGATAGTAGCAGCAGTTGTTAGGTAGGTTTGTTAATAAAACCATTTTGCAATGGTGTGAGAAGTAACAAGCTCGAAAACCGAAGACATGTGGTGTGTCATACATCCGCGTGTTATGAAGAAAAATCATGAACACGAAGATTTACATATTAATGAAAAAAAGCAATTTTAATACCTTTTACTTTAATATTCTTCAGTGGGGCAACATATGTCAGTTTGATTTAACAAGCAAAAATATCACCAAGTCTAGTAATAAAGATTAATTTAAAACTTTTAATAAAATGTCGACTGATATTTTAATGAATCAAGTTAAAAATAACACTCACGGTTCTTTTCAGGCTATATAATGTTACGATCTATCAAATCAGCCCGAAGTTTAAATTTCCAAATCGCCAATTTCCGATCCACTTTATATGTTATCCGAAAAGATTCAAGCTGAAAAACAAACGGGAGGTTGACGCGGACAGACTTATACCCAAATTGGGATTCGATGGAGTCATCCGAGAATTTGGCGCCTTGAGGCGACAACGGCTAAAGGAAATACGCCACAGTGGCTTCATTTGCCCTTGAGGGAAGCTGTATTATCAACGCCTGGCTGAGGTCGGTTTCCTTTATAGCATCTCTGGGGGAAATTGGAATGGATATGGCGTTGACGGGATGTAGGCTTGTGTTATTAAAACGCCATGGAGAAAATTCCAAGATAAATTACTAATTTGAGGCAGCGTTCCTATATTCCAAATTATGATTATATACTATATATTTCAAATATATTGGAAATGTAAACCATTCGCAGTTAAGCAAAAACTTTGGCGATTTTAGTGTAACATAATGAAAACTATTGTATTTTGAGAAAGGTGCATATTTGATACAGTTGGTTTATATTTTAACCCGTTTCTGTTAATTGCAATTTAATTTACTATAAACAAACTTAATAAGACACTCAGGTTGTATAAGTTAAAAGCATGCTGTCGATATTTATTCCCAACAAAATAAATGGCTGAAAATTTCAACAAATAGTGTATTTATTTTATTCTTCTCAAATTAAAGAATTCACCAGGAGTATCAACGGCTCCGTCTCAATTTAGCGAGGTAGATCAGCTAATTTAATTTAGATTTTTGAGCAAGTACCTAATTAACAAAAGGAGTAGAAGTAATACTTAGTGCCAGTTTCTTAAACTGGGGATAACTTAATTTGTAGAATAATAATTGCTGTGGTTACAACTGTATTAATAACTGATGCCATAGTAAATATATGAAGATTAAAGTTATTCATGCTTGAAGAAACCGGACGGAAGAAAGATGCAGAAATATAAATCTATTGGAAATTAATTAATATATTCTTCCACCAATTTGAACAGAACTTCTGTTCAAAATTTGTTTTAGAATGAAGTTATGGCTGGTGTAAATTGCACTACAACACATTTTTAACCACATTACTGAAACATTATTATCACACTCACATGCAATGTATGGGTGCAAAAATTTTGTTTCGATATTGCTGATAAAATTGCGTATGGTGTTTTGGAACGATTATATTTTAAAGTAATTAATATACGAAATAAAGACTCAATTAGTAATGGACTACCAATTTGAAAGGTAATTATGTAGCAATCAGTAAATAATTTCAAAATTAATATGAGATAAACATGCTTTAATAAACCTAAAAATCAATACGAGGCAAAATTAGAGTCGAATTCAGGACAAATATGCAAAAGCAAATACTAAGCCTAAGTCCAAGGCTCAAAGTTGTCCTAAGAAAGCCGCACCCGTGAATATTGAAGAAAAAATAAATTAATTACGTACAGGCTTAAGAATAATTTATTAAGATCACCTGTAACAATATTAAATGACGCAAAAGACAAATAGCTATAATGGAAGACGTTATATAGTTTCCTACACTTATCGAGTACTTCCATTAGTAACTACTCAAAATTGCTTTCTTAATCAACACCTAACTACACCTTATAGACAAAGTTAGTTGGATTGCTTAACTAAAACAGAAATTTAATAACTGTCGCGGGAATCAGGCCATTTCTCCTCCTTCACGAAGCCTCAAGCCTTATATATTGATAATTTCTCTTCCTCAACAGGCGGGGCTACAAGGCAACATGGATATAGGCAAAAGGTAAACAATATAATAGGCAATGCTTTTCTATTTAATGCCCCTGGCATGATTCAGGAAGTAAGATAAGATAAAGGCCACTAATATTAGGTGCAGAACAATTCCACGTACAAAAAGGGCCAGTTCTACTCTAGCAGAGAAAGTTTCCCTCAATGCCGCACGTAAATAGTAATTTTAATTGAATTATTATTCTTCTCTATGTTTAAATAAGTACCCCAAAACATAAGCAAAAAGATGGATGGTACCGTCTCAAAACACCTCCCGCTTCCACCACAAAAACCAAGGCGAAAGACAAATCTATTTTTTGAAGTTCCCAGATAAAAGTGGGGGTTGCGTTTGCGCACAAATCACATAGTTTTACTTTCCGTCTCCAAATAGTATTTTTCTACGATCGTTCGAAAATGTCAACATTCTTGGTCCGTTGACAGGCGGCAAAACTCGTTATTCTGGTATAGTATGTTTAAAGTTAGTTTAAATTAGGCGATATATCGGGTATGATGAACTCACTAATACTGCAGATTGAAACTAATAACACGTTGGAATAGGCATCGCCTTTTATAGACTATTATACTCACAGCCTTCTGTATAACGCTGAGTACAGAGGGATATGTTATATTATTGGCGAGATATCCCGTTTGATTGGCCACTGCTAAATTTCAAGCAATGTTTTAGTTTCCGTCTCCATCTCGCCGTGGCAGACCGTATATAATAGCACTCGCTTTAGAGTCAACGTGGGCATATTATGTGGGCGGGACTATCACGTTTGATTTACATTTCAGTTGGTTTCCATCTTACAGCGGTGCCCGTACAGTATGCAGTAGCAGAATATGCAGTAGGGTAGACCCAAATAATACCCGGATGATCGATTATAATTATTATCTATGAATCGTTATTATAATTGTTTTGTCGCGTTCTGGAAAAACTACCAGTCTTAACGTACTCGCAGCGGTTCGTTTAAATAAAATGCCAATAACAAATTTAGCCCTACATTATAGTAGCAGACTTTAAGCACATGCATTGGGCATAAAATAAAATAATAAAACCGAGAACCCACCCGAAACGATGTCGCTGGCATACGACCTACCACTGCCGTATCAACACTAAAAAATATGACAAATCACAAGATTTTAACTGCTGCCCCCATGGGCAAACGCGCGCATTGACAGACGCCTACGGCGTAATAAAAGACTCAAGATCAAACAATGTACCAAACCAAACTCCAACTTCCTTGTTTTGGGGGTTGAGGGTTTTGAGAAATGAAAAGTTTATCGCCGCCAGAAATCACCGTAACCATTCGATTACATAAACACTACACGTACCGCACTGCTATCGGCTCGATGAAAGATTTGCCTGATATCTTGATTACATGCATCCGAATACTTCAATTATTACGGCATCGCGCACCGACCAGGGGGGGGGCAGCCGCTAGAATTTATAAAAACTATCGATTTTCATAAAACGCTCTTACCCTTGTTCTATTTTTAGAAAGAAGAAGAAAACGAATCGGCAAGGTAGCCCCGACTGCCGCTTTGTTCAAAATGTGTGGATTGGGCGATGCGACCGAAGTGGAAGGATTATATTATTTAAGAAAATACTGAATGACTCTAACAATAATAGTGTTATTGTCACGAAATGCGTCCGGAACGCCTATCTTTCTTTGACCTCGTTTCGTTTCTAGAATTCCGTCTGGCTGTCAATTGCGTCTTATTTAATTTTAGTCATTCGAGAATTATTGTAGACAATTCTAATATACAAGCGAGGATTACGCGAGTTTAGTATAGTATATAATTTGACATTGTTAAGAAATAGTAATTAAGAGATTAGAAGACTAACAGTATATAACAGTAAAATTGTAACCCTATTATTAATGCAATAATAATCTTTATAGCAGTATGGCTTTTTGGAGACCATTTGAAGATCTCACCGAAGGTAAAGAAAATAAAGGACCTATACTAAACTAATATAAGAAAACAAAACACTGCGATGTGTTTTGTTAGAGTGTGGCTTTATATAGAACAAAAATTGATAACAGAATTGTCATAATGGAGTCGCAGCGAACAGTTGCATTAAGGCAAGAATATTTACCTAAAATAAAGAAGTATCAACAGATCAGCAGATCCATAACATATTTAGATGAAACCTGATTCGACACTCACGACGTAACCAAATTGTTGGGTAGATAATTCGGAAAATTGCAGTCTTAGCACCCTATGTGCAAGAGGCAAACGCATTATCATTCTTCATGCAGGCCAAGAAAATGCGTCTGGAACGCTTGTCTTTCTTTGACCTCGTTTCGTTTCCAGAATTCGGTCTGGCTGTAAATTGCGTCTTATTTAATTCTAGTCAGAAATATTCTGAATTATTGTATAAAATTCTAAGCTACGGATATTTTAGTATATAAGCGAGGACCACGCGAGTTCAGTATAGTATATAATTTGACATTGTTAAGAAATAGTAATTAAGAGATTAGAAAAGTAAGAGTCTATAACAGTAAATTCTTAACAATATTATTAGTGCAATAATAATCTGTATATCAGTATGGCTTTTTGGAGACCATTTGAGTTCTTCGGAGAGTAACCCAGAATTTAAAATCAAAGATTTACATATGCAGTGCCTACGTCTAATTCTAAATATATATAAGCGCCCCAAAAATGTCAATTTTATTAAAATCACGTTTTCTTGAAATTGTATATTTAAAATAAGCTAATATATTAAAATTAAAAAAGAAATGTAACTCCTATGTTCTAGATATCTTTGATATCTGCCGACTACAGATTTTTTGTCACTTCAAACTGACTTTAAAAATGCAATATCTTCTAGGGTAGAAATATAATTTGCTTAATGCTGTTTCATTTTTTACTTCTTCGCCCTAGGACGCCTTACTATCATGCTACTATTTCGTCTCTTTCAAAAAAGTTAATTTTTGTTAAGTTTTTTCGATCCCAAAAGTTTTAATATGTGTACTTTGAAGGGAAAGCACATTCTCGGTTTTGGTGCTTGCTGGCCTCGGCTGCGCCTCTTCCAGATTTCATCATCAGCTAAGAATGTGTAACTTTTCCACCTAAGTACACAATATACTATTGTCACGCTAGAGGGGTGCCAATACTATTGCGCCACTATGTCCCGCTAAGGCTGCGGGGGTGTTAACTATAAAGTGGATCTTACCTTGAAGGGGTAGGTCTAACTTCCTTCGATTAAAACGCCGTTATTCCCAAAACACTAATTTATTGAACTACTACCTAAATACCAATAAATTACTCGCTCGGCTGCGGAGATATTTTAATTCGTTAGGGGTGTTAACTTAATACATACACAATTTATAATACAATAATGTTAACTTACGTCTGTCTTTCCTTCTAAAAGCAACCCTAGGATGGTCCTCGCGTCAAGTCCCCAATCCTCAACCGGTTTCGGCTCGAAACGGAGACTCTCCTACTGAACGCCTTTGGCAGCTTCGGATTTCTACTAGATCTCGATCGACTTAGACTTCCACTTATTATCGACCCTTTGCTTACACTCCCACTTAGAACCGCGAGTTAGACTTACGCCAACTATTTTTTCACCGGACTCCCGACTTGGACTTTCGTCAACTCTCGACTTGAACTTTCGCCAACTTTCGACTTGGACTTTCGCCAACTTTCGACTACCCGTAACGGCTGTCAGCACTCGAGTGCCTTCCTCTCGACGCACTCCTCTCTAGCTACTTTCTCCTTTCCCCGTTCCACTTTTGCTTCCTATCATTCATTCACGCCTTTTTCTACTGCTCACTGTTATTTTCACATTCCTTAAAATTATCTCTTTCTCTTTTTACCATACTCTCAACTATGTTTCATTTTCTAACTAACCATTCAGGCTTAGACGTCATTCGTTCCTCCTGTTTCCCAAAAATACCGATAACCTGTACATTCATCAATTTTCGCATCTATTGCTCCTCCCACTTACTGCGGCCATTATTAATTTTGCCCAATATGTCAATCGAGGTTAAATACTAGCGAACTTACACTTTCTTGCTGACTCTTTCAAATAACGTTCAATGTGCCCGATCAAACTCCTTGCGTCTACTTTTCTGATGTTTACTTTTAACTTGAATACTTTACATTATTTATGTAGACGATTTCCTGAGCCTAAGGTATAAGATAAAAAGTTACTAATTCTAGTAGGAATAAACATAAGTGAACTCGGAACAAAAATTATGTTATGGTATTGTTAAAATGAGGAGTGATCCTTCAAAACGCAATAAATCGATTTTTGGCATTTTTGGAGATTGATATGAGAAATTGATCAAAAACATGAAATATATCCACTTACCATATCAGAATCGATTAAAACGCAACAATTCCTATTGAAATTTCACCCCTAAAATAAACAATTCAATCAAAACGTAATAACTCCAAAAAAAGTCAGATTTTATTTCCATTTCATTCAAATTGTAATAAATCCCAAGTAGGTAATGTAGTGCACTAAATATAATTAAATTAGGTTAATAAATGCAAGGTCTGTTAGATGGTGGCTTAGGGCATTAAATTAATCAATTATTTGGTTTAAGTCATACAAGGTCAACTAGATGGCAGTGGTAGAAGCTGGTTCGTTAGGATTGATTTTATGAAGCGGTCAGCGGTCTATTTTTAGCTGTCACTACTGTCAGTTATTTGCCGTTAGAGAAAAATATTTAGGAAGAAAAATGGAAGAAACGGGGTTTTTATTAAAGACATGGGCCATTGAAATACGAAAATCGCCCATAAAAAACGCAGGTTAGTGTTTGGATAACATTGTTTGAGGAATATTAAATAATTTTCATTGGCAATAAGTTTCGTTATAGGCTTGTTCTAACCGGTCATAAAACCGTTCCTGAACAGTAGTTTTCAGTCTGTCAATTGATTTTTTGTCAACTTTGACAAACGTTCAACTTGTGGAAAAAATAATTGGGCGACTGAAAATCACTGTTGTGAACCGGTTTTGATGAGGGAGGGGGTTGAAAAAAACATTGGGGATAGGTTCCGACATGCTCATTGCAGTTGCGGATCCAAGGAGGGCAATGAGGGCAACGAGAAGAAGGAGAAAGGGCGCAAGAATACGACTGCTTGGAACCTGATCATGGCGTTAACATATAGTTTTCTGTTCTGTTATTTGTTCAATTGTTTATTTCTTTGTATGGTTTAATAAAATTTATTTTATAAATAATATCCACATTGTTTGTTTAACAAAACTTGTTCATACAAAATGAGATAAATCCTGAAGTAATTCAATCAAACTGTAATAAATCCATTTAAGTCAATCAAAACGTAATAAATCCAATTTTTTTTGCAAATATTTCTTTATACATATGAAAAAATATTATATAATATACATGATAATTATGTTCCCTCTGAGCTACATAAGATTAACTAAGACCGTTTTTGAAAATATTAAGGACTTATGTAGCAGAAGATTTTCACGTTTTACTCAAAACTGTTCCAAGTGGATTTATTGCGTTTTGAATAATCGCTCCTCAAATGACCATTACAAGTTCAAATTTTTTAGATATCGTGAACTTATTCGATATGTAAGGCGTATAGAATATTATGGCAAAAAATATGCAGATATTAGATAGCATAAAGAAAACCATTATATTATATCATATGTGTATCAGAGCTGGTGTAAAAAATTAATATATAGCGGTTCTCTTTTACTCTTTTTATGCCCGCTTTCGGGACGACATATAATTTTAAACAGGACCGCATCTAGTTGTTACGCCGTTTGCAGATGGATTTAAAAAGCGCTACCTCTAGTCGATAAAAGTGACTAGGATTCTATCATAAATATTTATTGTCTTCTGTTCTTTACTGACAAAAATTCATCTCTTGATAATAATATCCGATTTTCAGGTTTAAATTTTCTAAGAGTAGCTCTTATTGAGTGCTACAAGATATGCACTAAAAAAATAGATTGTGCAGTGGAAGTTACGTTTGTGCAGTATTTAACTTATTCAAAGTGCAACCCTTATTTGAAGGATGCATGAAACACAGCATTCAAAATAATCTACAGCACAACACAAATAGGTTCGTTTTCAATTTATCAAGAATAATTTTATTTAAAAGACCTTGACATATTAAGTTAATATACCTAAATCAGATTTTTCTCAGAAATTTGAATCGGTGAAAACAAATTAAAAAAAAATGCCACTGGAAAATTGTAAAGGCGTGACGTCATAAGATATGAAGGTCGTGTTGAGATATATATTTATCTATGACAGTGACAGAAACGTCAGCATTCTCGCGGTGTGGTGGCGCGGGTCGCGGCCTAGGAGCAGGACGTGATCCTATTTTATTACGTCACATCCCCGATCGAGACGCACTTCGAATTCTGCATATTTAAACCCTTATATATCAAGAATCGCTTAACGAATTGATTTAAAATTTTGAATATGGCTTATTTTTATGAAGTATTTTGGATAGGTAATAGAAATTTGACGGTTTTTTTTCAAATGAGCCTATTTGTATATGAAAACGATATTTTAGTGCTGATTGCGGTATGATTAACTGGCGAGACCTATAGATGGGGCATGTGATTATTTTTAACTGTCTGTCTTCCATAAAGAGGATAAAGAGGCGTAGGTAATCAACTTTTTAATTAGCCAATTTAATGAACTACTTCTCCATAGGGTGCTGCAATATTATCCACAGCCGGTTTGAATAGAAACATGTATATTAAAAGAGAAAGGTATTTTCTTCAATAATAATGAAGTATATTTTCTAACTACTACTAATTGTGTAACTCATTCATTCTCTTTCATGCATTGATTGTTAGATAATTAACTACTTATGTTACAGATATCAATTTTATAGTAGTGAATATCTAATAAAAAAAACCCTTGACCAAATTTGAAGTTTTAAAAATCAGCTTCTCGTACATTTATATCTGTTACCTTATTTTTGCTACTTCTTCCACGCAAAGCAACCAACAACCATCAACAGGCACATGAATGCCATTTCTGGACAAACTCTGCTGTCTTCTAGAGTACAGGAACCAAGATACATATCAAAACTTGGCCTTTTCCACTGGGAAAATAAGGAGGAATGCGGATGTTCTTTAGAACTGGAATAGGATACGACAAGAGACAGCACCAAATATGTTCCTAAATATCTATGCACACCATTGAAACAGGGCCAAGATAAAAGAATCAGAAAAGCGCTCTGGACGAATACTTTATCTATATTCGTTTTTGTCCCCTGGAAGATGAGAGCGTTTTTTGTGGCGTACATGCTTCTATGTGGCGCTACAAACACATAATTTTGGAAAAGGTTGTGGCCGGTTACCACTATAAATGAGGGGGTGGTAATTAACTTAACAATTAACCACTTTAATTAGTGAACTGTATCAAAATAGGGTAGTAGGGGTTTTATTCATAGGGTGCGAATTGAAACATGTATTTTGGGTACCACGTACTTTAATAATTCAAAAATTAAATATGATTAATATATACAATGATTTCTAACTACTTTCAAGCATTCATCCATTATGTTTTTTTTTTCATGGCAGTGGCACACACACTAAAGGGAGATCTTATGGCGCTCGACGAGCGGTGTGTGTGCGAAGGTGCTGATTGACACAGTTCTTGAATAGTTGTAGGTTGTAATTAGTGGGATACAGATGTCCTGGGAGTGAGTTCCACAGTGACGCAGTGCGCCAGACAAAGGAGTTCTTGTAAAGCGATGTTCTAGGTGTTTCCAGTTGTACAACGAACCGGTGCGCTCTTGCCATCTGTCGTGACCGTCTGACAGGAGTTGCCAGGGGCAGGATGAGGCGGGCCAAATCCTGGGAACATCTGCCGTTAAAGTATCTGTAAAACAGAGACATCTCGGCCACATGTCTGCGGTGTTCCAGACTATTCAGATTCCGGGTTAACTCCGGGTCGCCGACGAGACGCACAGCTCTCTTCTGAATGGAATCCAGCAGTTTAGGGTGTGCTTTGGTGCGGCATCGGCACCCCAGATATGTGAGCAATATTCTAAGCACGGTCTTATTTGCGCTTTGTCGAGCAAGAGCAACTGCTGCGGTGTATAGAGTTTTTTGTTGCGAAATAGCGCACCAAGCTTCCTTGATACATAAAACAAGATACTATACATAAGGTTTACTATTACTAGATGTCTAACAGAACTTCTTGATTATTTAACTTAACAAGATCTTCCTTCTATACTGAATTTAGTTAACGTTCATTTCATAGTTCAACTAACTCCCATTCCGTTCACACAAAATACCTTGATATTTTTCGTCTTCTGCAGTCTTTCAACTTTACTTCACCAGGAACATAAGACTTCGAACAGCTGATTCGACTCGAGTACAGGAACAGATTTGTCGACTACAAGTTTCCAACGGCGATTTTACCTCCGTCTATCTTTAACAGGAGAGACGCTACGAGTTGTATTGTCTCGAGAAAATGCGTTAAAACGCCCAAAGAATCCTTAATTCAGTGTTGAAAAAAGGAAACACAGAGTATATCTGTGCAAACAAAATGAGAAAACTACTAAATATCTTGGCGTCAAACAGAACTACGACTGGGTAGATGTTCTTGGCGCCAAATTCAAGCAGAGCGACAAAAGCTGATGCTTCATGTGTGAGTGTTTGTAAGGCACTTAAATGAATTTTTCCTACCGGCGCGGACAGGGAAGAGAGAGCGGGAAATTGCGTGGACGCGGATGTATTTGAGAGGGTAGAAACACGTTCTTTCTCTATTTGACATATTGCTGTGTACACGACATTGACGGAGACAAAGATATATTAAATTTAGAACGATTAATAACGATTTCCTTTAAAGAGTGACAACTTGCTTTCCGGCGATTGTTGAATATAAGGGAATCTATTCTACCGACCATCCAGGTTCGGACTAAGGAGTAACTGAGATACAATATTTTAAATGCACACATTGCTGTTTACCTGGGGCGAAATATATTTAGTTGGGTTTGAATTACGACTTTATCATACTACGGACATATAGGGTGTTATCACCAAACTATACGGTGGAAAACGAAAGTTAATACACATGTTGGGGTGTTTCCCGAACAAGTTGGATTATTTCTTTATATGTATAAAAAAGAGTTTTAATGTTATGTTAAGTCTTGTTCATGAATAATGAGTTTAGTTCATCGTCTCGAATAATTTAATGGTAGGCTATTTTAACTTGGCTATCCCTTAGAGATTAGTTCACTTTAGATAGTTGACAGATTTAGTTTGGGATTATTTAAACTTAGAACTTCGAAAGATTTATTTTAAATTGAACGAGGGAGCACCCACAAGTTTTCTTGCTTATAGGCACCGGAGCAGAATTTTGGGCTTGGGAAACTTAACCAGAGATGCTTTCTCCAGAATCGGCTTTCAGCGCCATTTAAGGTTGGAGATACTGGTTTAGGACATTCAGGGAAAACCATACCTGTATAGACATATGGTCACTTGGTGAACGGATTTGGTGCGAGACATAGTCTACCGAACTGAGCATCCGCTTAAGAATTGTAACAAATTAGTAGTAAATACATAAATGCGATTTTTCCTCTTACTGATCGATTTGTGTTATCGATGCTATCGCTACCTTACTTCCCGCTACCTTACTTCCGGTGTTCCGAGCAGCTCATAGAATGAATCCGTTTCCAGCACCACTTTTTGAGAGAATTGGTAGCCCTTCTTACCGGAACGCTCAATGCGAGCAGGCAGTTTTCCGTATCGGAATTTAATGTGGCTATTTTTGACCATCAGGTTTAATTACCGCCTGATTGTGCCGTTGCAGTATTGGGCAAATGAAGTAGAATATGAAATTGATCCATTTCCTCCTTTATAAACTAATCCATAATAGGTTTTCTGTCTTTGTTAAAGTGGACACACCAATATCAATACAAATAAACAGAAAATATTAGGTTATAAGTCACAAATTAAGCTCATAAGTCAAGAAAAATCTCCCCCTTAAATAAAGGGACCATAACGACTGAATAAGTGAAAACCCGATTATTACATACTTAACGCTAAAGCTCCCTTAAAAAGTGTGGGACAACCGGGCATTGAGCATTTAACTAGGATCCTTCTATGGGATAGAATTCCTTCTGTGGGATAAAATTCCTTCGGTGAGATAGAATTTCTTCCTTGTGGGGCTGGTGTCCTCCTCGGCGGCCTTTTGATGCTGACCTAGGTAACTCCGGCGTCAATTAGCCGTACAGTGGCATTTTTGTCAAGGTAATACGATCATATGATGAAGATGTACCTTCACAGGAAACACCAGTGTCTGCAAATCTACTAGAAACAAGTAAAATCTATTTTATTTTATTT
Source organism: Pissodes strobi (assembly GCA_016904865.1). Lineage (NCBI taxonomy): Eukaryota > Metazoa > Arthropoda > Insecta > Coleoptera > Curculionidae > Pissodes > Pissodes strobi. Next base: position 474,173 of record MU181938.1, on the reverse strand, counting down.
AAGGATCTTCATTATCGATATTGTTGCTATACATTATTTTAATTAATGAATTTATAGTTCTATATCGCATATATTTTATCATTATATATCATTTTCATTAATTTGATTATAGTTAAACGACTGTAGGTTGTTTGCGTCCTATATCGCATATATTTTATTGTTATATATCATTTTACATAATGAATTTATAGTAAAACGACTGTAGATTGTTTGATGTATATACATCAACGCCTTTTAAAAAAATTGAATCCGCTGAGTAAACTTGGTACAGCGGTCCGCCTGTTAAGGAATTAACAGAGAGTGTTACAGAATTAATATCTGACGCTTAAGGCAAGTTACAGAATTTATATTAGACAATTTCCTTATTACCACTTGAATTTTTTATAAGTTTGCTTTTCATGTTTCTATAATATTGGTATTCATATTTCAAACTTGGGGTAGAGTAATAATTATTTAATAATCCACAATATCAAACAAAATATTAATTTTCATATCTCGAACTCTGATTATTCAATCAAATATGATAAGGATAAACTTGCCCTGCCTACAATGCGAATGCAACAACTGTTAGTAATTAGAATATCTTTAGACGGTGGTAAGACAGTCACAAACAAAGGAAAAACACTCTTCTCGATCTTGGGCAGATAAGATCAACACCTCGGACAGGAGCAGAATGCGACAAAATATGGTAAACCTTAGAAGAAAATATATTCAATACTATCATTATTATTAATGCTATGTCCTTACGGAGTTAGATTCTGTGTCCAATTGGTGTGTATACATGGTTGAAATTATCAGAGATATGTTATGTTATGTTATTAAGACTATGTAGTCCTAATTACATATAGGAAAAGGAAGACTATGTAGTCTTATTTATATATTAGGGTATGTAGCCTGAGATATCTTCCCGCTTTTAGTTTAATTTTATTATAATTAATAAACTTTATAATTGACTTAATAATATTTGGATTGAGGTTTGCTAAGATTATAGTCATGGATGTAGGAGAATTAATCCCTTCGCTTCTAAAACATTCATACATATCAAAGTTGGGTATTTTGTTTATTTCACATTAAAAAAAAATGTGCTTTAAGGTTTCAATCTGTCCACAATCGCAATTTGGGGAATTCTTGATACCTAATTTAAATAAATTTTCGCTGTCAAACAGTGCCCTGTTCTTATTCTAATGATGCTTGTTATATGCCTACGATCAACAAAAGGGAAAGTTTTATACCATCTTGTAGTAGGGAAGTCACACTGGATTTGACCATTCCATCTGCCCTTTTTATTAAGTGATAACTTCCAGTCGAGCGAATGCTCTTTTTAGATTTTCCTCTTATATATAAAATTTTCACGCGTTTAGCAAAGTGTTTTTCTCTACGTGATCGTGAGTGCGTGCTTCACTTAGTGTCTACAAACACTGTGTGCCCATAAAATTATACACATAATGGATATTTTCATATAAGTAGTTTCCTCAGAAGGTAAAACCGAAAGGGATATATTAAAATCCAAATTAAATGTCAATTTTTTTTTTAATTATGACAGTTTATTATTGTTTTTCACAGCTTTTGAATCGAATTTGTCGTCTATAAAACACGTGCAATATGTCGTAGCAACTTCAAAGTTGTCTATTGAACAGTGAATGGCACAAATGTTTTAATATCGAGTATTCGAGTGTCGAAAGTTTTTAAATTTTGTTTTCCTTAAGCTTGTCATCCACTACTAGTCACCTGTGTGAAACAGTTTTGGATTGCACTAAACATAAATGTGCACCATATTCAATACGCTGCTTATGATAAGCTATTAAAAAGAATATGCCCATATTTTTTATAAATATAGAGGAAAACTACTTTAATCGCGCAACTGTTTCTTTCGCAATAAAAAATTTACAAGACGACTCCAATATGGAAAGATCACGTAATTTTATTCACCTGACCTGAAAATGTTGCTTCCAAAGGGCATAAAAGATTTACTTTGAATGAACGGGAACGGGGCCTAATTTATGCGGTCAAGAGAGTCTAAAAGCGAACGCAACACACTACAGGCCTCGTAAAATATAGAAGAAGTATGTTATTTAGACCGGGCACTTCTAAATTTGTATGCTGTTCATGTGGTCGAGTCAATTTAGTGTTATTCTTAGTACTTCATTAGATCTTTTTAGTGCTTCGCATTGTTTAGTGCTTTTTAGTAGTTCGAAAATTTTCATTAGTGTTTCTTTGGTTTTCAACACATTAAAACTTTAATTTCAAAATAGTGTTTGATATCTCCAAGATTTTATTTTCAAGGTCAGACCCCTGAACTGTGAATGGAGTTAAATTTGACGTAATGGTGAGTGCTTTGTTAGTGCATTTTAGTAGTTAAAAAATATTTGTCAGTGTTTTTTTGGGTTTTCGAGATGTGAAAGCGTTAAGTTCCATATCAGTCCCAAAACTACGTAGAATTTAGCAACAATTGGAAATTTTCGGTAGGTGTGCTTTAATTTTTGGGATAGTCAAGTCTTGACTATCATGGTTAACCTGATGAACATTTGCGGCTAAATAAAATTATTGTTATCCGTAATGCTTTTTAGTACTTTTAAGTGCTTCGCTCCAAAAATGTACTTTGTTCTTCTTTAATGCTTAACATCTACAAAATTTTATTTTCTAGATCAGACCTTTAAACTGCGAATGGAGTCCAATTTGAAGCAATGTTAAGTTCTTTTTAGTAGTTCAAAAACTTTCGTTAGTGTTTTTTAGTTTTCGAGGTAATAAAGCTTTAATTTCAATGTCAATCCCAAAACTGTTAGGGACAGAATCAAATTTATTAACATCTATTAGTGCTTCAGAAACTTTCGTGAGTGCTGATTTAATTTTTGGCACAGTCAAGTATTAACTATCAGGGTCAGACTCAAGACCATTTTTTATGTTCGGCACACACACAAAAGGAAAATCCTATGCCACTCAACGAGCGGTGCGTGTGCGGAGAAAATGGTGGACGTTGGACTTGAAGCACTGTTGGTTGTAGTTTTCGGGAAATACGTTACTCGGAAGTCCATTCCAGAGCGAGGCAGTTCTCCAGATAAAGGAGTCTCGCAACAACGATGTCCTAGGTGCTCGCAACTGAAGCATATGTTGATGAGCAGCTTGTGTCTGACGGGTATTTCTGTTTGGTACAACTCTAGGCAGAATCATAAGTGCCAGCCACCTCGTTCGAACACCTTTCGTAGTAGTATCGATAGTAAAGAGATAGGTACGCCACTTTTCTTCGATGTCCAAGGCTATCAAGGTCTTTAGTCAACTCTGGGTCATCCACAAGAGTCCAAGTGAAGTCCAATATCTTGAGCAAGTGTTTGGGTGCCGAGCTCCATACATGGGAATAGTATTCCAGAGATGGTCTTATCTGGGCCTTATAGAGCAGTAAGAGCTGATGAGGTGTATACAACTTTTTTGCTCTATAGAGTGCTTCTAGCTTTTGTGCTGCTGCCTTGGTGATTTTGGTGACGTGAGTACGCCAAAACATGTTGTTTTCTACGCTGATGCCCAGTGCACTTATGGATGAAGCCAGAGTCAATGTTTGTGCTGTCATTAATAATTCAGGTCCTGCGGTGTTTGCTTTTTTTGAGAAGACAGCTGCTTGAGTATTTCCTGCGTTAAACTGTACATTCTTTTCCTGACTCCATTCTACGATGGCGTTCATATCCTCAATATACACCCTTGAGGAACTCCGGCATTGATTTTAAACTCCTCCGAGAGATGTCCATGAATACCAACTCGGATACTTCGATCCCTTAAGAAATTGGAAAGCCATAGAAGCAGTGCTGGTGATAGTTTGTATGCTGTCAATTTGCTTAACAATCCTTCATGCCCGACCCTATCAAATGCTTTGGATATGTCGAGAGCCACTGCACGAGATTCTGCATAGTGGTGCTGTTAGTTCATTCAGCAGCACATTTGTTAAACACTATTGCTGGAACGTCATGCGGTCCTGTGGCCTTGTTAGTGCCTAGGCTTTTGAGTATTCGTTTCACTTCGCGTTGGCGAAATACCAGACCTAGCATTGGGGAATTTACTCTCGGGATAGTTGGGGGAGTTTTTCCTTGATGATCTAAGATAGAATTTAATGCAAATATGTCGGCAAGAATGTTCGCTTTTTCTTTGGCCGTTTTTCCCATTGAACCATTATCTTTGGTCAGTGGTGGGATTGACGTCTTTGAGTAACTCTGATTGACAGCGTTGGCAACTGACCAATAGGATCTTGATCCGTTAGGACAGTTGAGAAGCTTGTTCTTGATTTGCTCGTTATATCTCTCGTTGCTCTCGTCATTGGTCCACTTACACTCACTGGTTTCTAGTCGTGATGAATAAATATTTCTACTTTCGGCTGTCGGATCTCGGCGCCATTTGTGGTAGGCGGCATTTTTATCATTGACTGCTCTTGAGCAGTTTTTCCCAAACCATGATTTACTGTTTGAGATACGTTTCATAGAAGAGGGGATGAAAGCTTCCATACCAGCTAGGATACTGGAACTATCTCATCAGCAGATTCAGGGGGTGTTTTGATCTTTCCAAGGAAAAGAAAGATACTCGCGAAGATCACGCCACTTTGCAAATTTGTAGTGCCAAACCTTTCGGGATACCTGTGGCTTCTGTATTTTGATAGCAAGTTCACAGGTTGCGGAGATAAGATTGTGGTCTGAAGAGCCCAACGAAGGTTGGACAGTTGCGTTCTAGAGGTTAGGATTAGTTGTTAAGAATAGATCCAGGAGGCTAGCAAGGTATTTTTGACGCTCAGGGATCCTGGTAGGTTTGTCAACCAGCTGAGTAAGTCCGTGACTTATAGCAAAAGAATCGGCTTCTCGTCCTTCATCGTCGTTTTTGTTGGAGTGTTTCAACAGTCGATGTTATGTACAGGGTGTCCGGTTATAAATGTAACCACCCTTTAACTGTTTTATTTGCCCTCGAATAAAAGAATGTTAAATACAAAAGTTGTAAGAATTTTCATACAGTTTTCTGCGGTGTTACTAGAAAAACAATTGACCATCGAAATTCTACTGTACAGATTAAATTAATGTTTTTTTTAATGAGACACCCTGTATATTGTTATGTATATCGATAGAGCTCTTTAAGGCGAGTTCAGTAATATAAGGTTTGTTGGGTCTATCTATAATAGTTACCACGTAAATTGCAAGAATGTCGGGTATCTGATTATTACTGAACCCCTCTCCTAAATTATTTATTTGGTGAGCTAGAAAAAAATTCTTCCTTCAGAAGCTTTTCTGATATTCAATTGTTTTTCTAGAAACACCGCAGAGAAGTTTCTGAAGGAACCTACAACTTTTGTATACAACATTTTTTTCTAGCTCACCAAATAAAGAATTTAGGAGAGGGGTTCAGTAATAACAGATACCCGACATTCTTGCAATTTACGTGGTAACTATTATAGCTAGACCCAACAAACCTTATATTACTGAACTCGCCTTAAAGAGCTCTACCGATATCCGGAAGAATATACAGGGTGTCCCATTTAAAAAAAACATTAATTTAATTTGCACAGTAGAATTTCGATGTTCAATTGTTTTTCTAGTAACACCGCAGAAAACTATATGAAGATCCTTACAACTTTTGTACTTAACATTTTTTTATACGAGGGCAAATAAAAAAGTTAAAGGGGGGTTACATTTATAACCGGACACCCTGTACGTTGAAGTCTCCTACTGTGACAATTTCTGCCGTTGGATAGTTGATCTGCAGAAAATCAATTTGATTGCCAAGGTTTGAGAAAAGCCGTTTATATTGGTGTTCGCTAGGTGGTCTATACAAGCAAGAAACATATTTGGTTGCTCGATCTGTGCCTAATTCGAACCACATGACATCGAAGTCTTTAGGTTCGTATATTTCGTCTCGTTGACAACATAAATCGTCTCGTATAAAAAACAGCTAATCCAGAGTTATGTCGAAATCGGGAGTAAAGGTCATATCTGGGTATATTCAAGTGAACATGTGTAGTGCTTGATTTCACTTTTGTTTCTGATAGGGCTAAAATATGAGGCTCATTTGATGTTAGATGCTGGTAGACCGAGTTAATATTTGCATTGATGCCTCTTATGTTGCAGGAGTTCAATCGCAGTCTTTTGTCTATCCTGGAGACGTGCAAGCCTGATGGTCCCCCCAGGCCACCTCCACCCGGAGATCCAAATGGTAAGCTATTTTACCTCCGGAGTATTTTGATCTGGGAGGCGCCATCATGCAATATTTTACTTTTCTTTTCCACCCTGGGAACCGGATCACAAAGGCATGGTGACGAACCATGAACCAGTAGTCATTTCACGCCACCTAAGCCAATGTGGTGATATTTCACCGGGTGATGCGGGTGGACCACATCTACCACATACGACTTAATCAAATTATTTTTATCCTTAGTGCTTATTAGTGATTTTTAGTGCTTCGCTTCAAAAACTTCTTTTGTGATTCGTTAGTGTTTAATATCTACACAATATTATTTTCAGTCGGACCCTTAAACTGCGAATGGAGTCAAATTTGATGCAATGTTAAGTGCTTTGTTAGTGCTTTTTAGTAGTTCAAAAATGTTAGTTGGTGTTCTGTTTAGTGTACGAGATATTAAAACTTTAATTTCAATGTCAAGCCCAAAACTGTATAGGATAGAGCGAAATTGAGCAACATTTGCTAGTGCTTCAGAAACGTTCGTGAGTGCTGATTTAATTTTTGGGTTAGTCAATTATTGACTATGAAGGTCAATTCCATTTACCACTGAATTAAATTATTGTTATCCTTAGTGCTTATTAGTACTTTTATGCTTCGCTTCAAAAATTGTTCTATGTACTTCTTTACTTTTTGAGATCTAAAATATTAATTTTCAAGCTCAGATCCTTAAACTGATGGTCGAGTCACATTTGATGCAATTTTTAGTGCTTTGTTAGTGCTTTTCAGTAGTTCGAAAACTTTCGTTAGTGTTTTTTTGGTTCTCGAGACATTGAAGTTAATTTCGAGATCCGTCTCAAAATTGTTTAGACTAGAGTAAAAAATATAAAATTCTTACGCTTCCTGCTTTATTTATTTTAGAAACAACTTGCTTAATAGGCAAACATCGAACCATATTTCCCGAAAGGCCACAACATGAGTACCCAACAAGAAATTCGAGTCAGGACATCTACCTTTCTTTTTCCTCCTCTGAATTAACACAAAATTCTATTCTTTATAACTAAAAGAAGTTATACAATACACTCCCGCTACATCTTAAATCCATCCCTACATTTGCTAAATTTCGTGAGAAAACGAAAGCTTACCTACTAGAAAGACCTTATTATTCTATAAATTAGTTTTACGTGGATTAATTTTTTTTTTCTCCATTAATTTCAATTAACCGTTAATCGTTATTAAATTTTTCTATTTGGCCATCATGTGCAGCGGTGAAAAGAATTTTATAGTAGGTATAGGATTATCTTTTTGACGAATGACTGGTTTCGCGGGTATACAGGAATTACACAAAATTAAATTTTTAAGGCTATAAATTTTTGTCATAATTTGTTTACTTTCACTAGGTATTTCAACTTTGCAACCTATGCACATTTTTTGAGTCAAGTTCACCGACATGACCTTCCTTATTTTTTCCAACAGCACGCTTCGCTTTAATGTCTGTTTCATATTTTGATAACACTGAGTTTCTTTACCCTGTGTTTTGTGTACTTCCTGTGGATTTGGTTTAACTGCTTATGATGTTCTGTAATATAGTTTTTTGATAAATAATCGTGACCAATTTCAACTTGAAAATTGCTTGTTGTTCAGAAACAATCGAATCAAATTAGTAGTATTCTTATTGCTTTATAGAGCTTTACTTCAAAATTTTCCATTGTGCTTCTTTAGTGTTTGATATGCCATAAGATTTAATTTTCAAGTCCTGATCTTCAATATGTGGGCCGAGTCAAATTTTGGTGCAATATTTAATGCTTTAATGCTAATTCAAGTAATATTTTTGGCAAATAAAGTATTTGTATTTGTATTTGTATTTGTATATTTGTTGGTGCTTTTTAATAAACTGGTCATCATAAAGTTCGGTCCATTCAATGTTTAGCCTTATTTTCAAACTGCTGTAACTTTTTCAAAAATAAAGTTTTTTGGACGTGCTTTGCGGATTTTGAACGCGCGATTTTTTAGGATTAAGCTGCATGCCATACATTTTCAGTAGCATTGATATTATCATGATATACGGGGTGATCAATAAAGTCATGCAAAAAATCAAAAAGTTTATGTGTGTGCCATTTCAGCAGTAAATTTTTTTAGTCATTACAATTTGGGTTGTTACCAAGGTAATATCAATATCTCTGGACGTTTTTGCCATTTTTCGGATTAAATCTCCTTGGCCTTAGATATACTATTAAACACTAAATTTTGGCAACAACGTTTTTAAAGTGCTATAACTCGAAAACGACGTGACGGATTTTTACGAGCATTTCAGATTCGGAAAGCCTATTACATTTAGATTTTCTATGACCTAAGCACTTTAAGGAGGGTTACAGTTTTCACATTATACGGGGCCAACAATAAACAAATACGTATCTAACACGAAAATATTAGGTATAGGGTAAATGATTGGGCGCCAAAAGAACATTATGCTTTGTTTTGTTTTAAAATTGTTCAAGTTGAAATTTAAAAAAGAAGGAAAGCAGTCCTGGTTTAAGGTTTATTGGATTTTTTAAAAACAATAAATACACATATTATCATTTCTTAATTCCCAATCCTTATTTTTGATAAGAATAAACATAACATAGGTACCACACAAGTAGCAGGACATAAACCAAATAATCTCCTAATAGTGTGTAAGTGTGGAGTCTACGTCTTACGGTTTGCGAAGATATCCTTAAGCCACTTGCTGCTTGAAAGCTTCGGCAGTGTTTGGTGATAGTTTTTTTGAAATAACTCTTTAAAGGTCGGAAAGCACGCTTAAATTTCGAGCTAACATTGACTAAACGGCGCCACCTAGCGGAGGTTTTCTTGCATCAGCGACATTCTCTTGCCCAAAGGTTCTATAACTTTTTTCTCTAAATGGGAGTAAAAAGCCCTAACGGATGTAAAATTTGGCCTTTTTGAGCGATTTTTCACATTTTATCGAGGCGGCCTTGGCGATGAATTTTGTTACTTTCGGCTTCCGACTGACATTTCTGTCGCATAATTCATTTAATCAAGCGACTTTTTAAAAATAGCAAAACTTAGCCAAAATGAATTAAGAAATGTAGTGCGGTAAGTTTAAGGCCATGAAATTTAGTAAAAAAGTCACATACCTAATTTTAATTTAAAATTTGCTTAGGTTGCGCCAACAAGGGCGTGCCATACATGACATTGCCAACATAATGAACACAACGGCGACACGGCGATGTGCCGAACGTCATGCCAACTGGAGGTTAGTAGAATGGAGTAGGTGCATATTTACGGATGAATGTAGGTTTAATTTGTGTGAAAGTGATGGACGAGTTTTAATATGGAGAGGAATAAATGAACGATATCTGGAAGAAAACATGGATGCAAGAGTACCGTTTGGAGGTGGAGGGATGCTTGTTTGGGGTAGTGTGATGATGAATGGGAAAACTGATTTGGTCGTTTTAGAGGGAGAATCGATGAATGCTGAAAGGTATGGAGACATGTGCATTAGTGATATTATTATTTCTTTTGCACAAAACTTTGGGGACGATTTTGTCTTAGTGGATGACAATGCTCGTCCACATAGAGCCAGAATCGTCCAAGGGAAGGAATAATAATATCGAACGAATGGATTGGCCTTCAAGATCGCCAGATATAAATGTGATAGAACACGTGTGTAGTCGAATGAAAAGAAATATGAACGACGGTGAGAATGTTTTCAATAATTTGGATGAATGGGCAGATGCAATACGAGATGAATGGAAAACTATGCCCCAGAAGTTCCTTGCAAACTTGGTGAGTAGCATGCCAAGCAGGGTAGCAGAGTTAAGCCGGCTCCACGGTGGACCTACACACTATTAGGAGATTATTTGTTTATTAGTCCTGTTAGTTGTGTTGTATGTTATGTTTATTCTTATCACAAATAAGGATTGGGAATTAAGAAATGATTATGTGTATTTATTGTTTTTAAAAATCTAATGAACCTTAAACCAGGACTCTTTTCTTTCTTTTTTGAAATTCAACTTGAACAATTTTAAAACAAAACAAATGCATAATGTTCTTTTGGCGCCCAATCATTTACCATATACTTAAGATTTCCGTGTTAGATACGTATTTGTTTATTTTGGCCCCGTATAATGTGAAAACTGTCACCCTCCGTAAAGTGCTTAGGTCATAGAAAATCTACATGAAATAGGCTCTCCGAATCTGAAATGCTCGCCAAAATCCGTCACTTCGTTTTCGGGTTATAGCATTTTAAAAACGTTGTTGCCAACAAAAACATTTAACCTAAAGAGACCCGACAACTCATTCATAAAAATCCGAAATCTTGCAAAAATATCAACAAAACGATTGTCCCGCCTCCTTATATTTTTATGTATGGTGTACAAACTTTTGTCAAACTTCGTCCCCACTACTAAATGTAGTATTGCCCGCCCCCGCCTGAATGAAAGCAAGGACAGTTCATAGACGTAGACTTTGAAAATGTGAGTCCATCATAATAATAATTTCAATAAAGTAAATACGTTTAATTTGATATGATGGTATTTATTCGGGTGCATTATTTAAAATATATTTATGTTTTATTTATAGTGTGTGGGTTAGATTGAGTTAGTTTGGGTTAGATATGGGTTCTGAAGGTTAGTTAACACAAAATAGTTATTTTGCTGTGTCACGAAATTTTTCCGTGTCCTTGCAAAACCACTGCCATGAAACCAAAGAAGTATTCACTTAAAAAATGATTTAATAGAGGTTGGTAAATGACTGCAAACATATCAGATTATTCATTAATATCACATACATAGGTAAGTATTATAAAATATTAATTAATTACATCACAAAATGGTGCCCACTGTACTACTGTGTTTCATTTACTTTTACTTACTTGTGGAAACTCAGGTTCGGATGATAATAGCTGGAGATTTTGCATACCTCACACCGCAAGACCATCGTTACTTTGATATAAAGTTTATAAAAAATATTTATAGGAAATCACTCACGAAATACAAAAAAGCTACACGTCGCGTCGCGTGGCACAAATTCAGGCTTTAAAACGTCCATTTGAAACCAAACAAAACTGGGCGAAGAGTGCTATTTTGCACGTTTTTTAATGAAAAACATTAATTTATTCAAGTCGCGATCAAAAGTTGGACGGCCGTCTTGTCACTTTTGACGTCTGTATTATTAGGAATCCCATTCAAAACGGTGTCGAAATTTTTGCTAGTGAGCTTTGACATTGCACAATTTTGTTAATATCATAGCAACCAGTCATCAAAAATAGTGTCGAAAAGAGCTTCTTTTCGACACTACTTTGCGTATCGAAAAGACTTCTTTATAATAGAAATAGTATATTGTGCAACAAGTGCTGAAAATAAGACTTTTCACACGAATGAGACAGTTTGGTGACACGAGCCGTAAGCGAGTGTCATAAAATCTCATGAGTGTAAAAAGTCTTTTCAGCACGTGTAGCACACTATACTTTTTCTACGACTGCTACATACAGGGTGCCCCACTGGGAGTCTGGTAGAAAATTACATGTTATATGGGAAACATTTTTATTATTGATTTATCAGAAAATTTTATTCCTAATGAAAGAAGCTACGTGAGTAAGAGATTCTCGCTAAACTATAACTAGGGGCACAGTCCTAAAATGGGGCCCCAGGGGGCGAAACCCTAGAATGGGGCCTATGGTTCGGGAGTCCCATTTTTTACAGATTTAGCAATGGAGCCCCCGGGGGCGAAGCCCTAAAATAGGGCCCTAAGTCTTAAAAGGAGGCCCCTGGTATAAGAGTTCAATTTTGTACAGTTTTGCAAAAAGGGGCTCCCGGGGGGTGGAGCCCTATAATTGGGCCCCCTTTTTTAGAGATCTGGTAATGGGACCTTTGAGGGCGAAGCTCTAAAACGGAGAAGAAGCCCTTTCATCTAAATACCCGAATAAGCGTGTGAAATGTCTAGTTTTCAAGAGCAGTTGTTAGTGCGTTTTTGTCTATTTTCAGGGCAGTCGTAGAAAAAAGTATATTCAACTTACATTTGCAATGAATGGTCATTGCATAATATACTATTCAGCAGCTAATAATGAAATAAAATTTCCGAAAACTTATTTCCTGAATAATTTCAAATTTGAACACGAAATTTATGAGATACCAAAAATACGCAATTTTATCCCGATTTAAACGTTTTTGTGACACATAGGGTATTTCTGCTCTCAATGGTTAAACGAAAAATTAAATCATACCACTCCTAGCCTAAAAATAAATTGCTTATCATTATTTTTGAGACAAATAAAAAGGAACTGAAGCATACAAATTTTATTTAAAAACATATAAATATGACAAATATCTGGTTAATGACATATTCAAAAAGTAGCTTAATAACTATTTTCTTCTATTAAATACCTATTAAAAATATATTTTCATTTCATTATAAATGCTACTATCACTGAAAAAAATGTCCTAAATAAACTGGTATATCTAGAAAAAAAGATTAAATCTAGAGTATTGGCAATTGTAATTGGTTTATTTAGATTTGCTAAACCAGTAAATTGTTAGGGTATTTCTATAAAGCTATTGTATTAATAAGTACCCGTATTAGGTAGGTATATAATATAATTAAAGTAGATAAACATAAACATATTTACAGTAGTGCCTTCACTGGTTTTGAAACGTTACCAAGTTAGTATACATCGAATGGGGAAGAGCCGTCAGTCGTCGACCTCCAATGCTCTCAATCTATTGGTGCAGTTACTTTACTACGTGCATACTATAAATATTTTGGGGGTAAAACAAGGCGGAACCAAGGGAAGCGGCATTGCCAGATTGACATGTAAGAACTTCAGAATCGGTTTTTGATGAATCAAAAATGGGGAAAATAAGTATTTAGTGTTATAATTTAATATGAAAAAAGTATGTACAGTAACTCGTAAACTTAAAATTTGGCAACGCTACATCTATCGACCATAGAATGTGCCTCAATGTTGGGGGAAAACAAAGAACCATTTGTCCCGTCTCTTCAGGTTAAATGTCTTTGGTTGCCAAAATGCCAAAAGTTGGTGTAGTGTAGTGTATCTAAGACCAAATCCGAAAAATGGCAAAAACTTCCAGAGATATTGATATTACCTTGGTAACAACCTATATTGTAATGCCTAAAAAAATTTACGGCGGAAATGGCACACACACAAACTTTTTGATTTTTCGCATGATTTTATTGATCACCCCGTATACCATGATAATGTCAATGCTACTGAAAATTTATGGCATGCAGCTTAATCCCAAAAAAACGCGCTTTCAAAATTCGCAAACCACGTTCAAAAAACTTTATTTTTAAAAAAGTTACAGCAGTTTGAAAATAAGGCTAAATATTGAATCGGCCGAACTTTATGTTGAACAGTTTATTTTGAAAACTTAAGTTAGTGTTTCTTCGGTTCTCGAGATAACTGTTTAGAATAGAGTCAAATGTAGTGTTATGAGATAAAATTCGACATACGTTTCCACCTAAGAAATATTTTTGTGCCGTACTTCAGAAAAATCAAGAATATCCATTTGAACCATATCGGGTTTCACATGTGAATTTTGTCATAAAAAACTTATCTTATGAGAATTTTTCACATAAATCAATAATTATTACTCCCCTGGGAGCATTAATGCTTTCAACATTTGATATGTAATATACTATTTGAGCAGAATATACCAAAAAATCGCATCGATCCGTTTGAAAATTAATTGGCGAAGTTAATCTGCTTTTAGCGCACGTGCCAGTCAACGCATTGCTATTTTCAAGAAATCAGTCTCAGATTCGTAAACCTCGTGATCTCTTCTAAAAAAGGTTCTAGAATAATTTTCCGTGCGAGATTGGGAAATACGAGGAAATATTTAGATTTATACATTTTATTGCAAAAATATGACGCAAAGCCTGAAAACGTTTGTCCCGTTGAGGAATAATGTTAATATTTTGTAAGCTGCCTTGCACTATTGAAAAGTAATTGAAAGCGAAAGGCACCTAATTTATGTCTAAAACTATATATTTACACAAGCAACCCTACGAGTCTAGTATAAACTTACAAGCGATCTTCCCTCAAATTGTGTTTACAAAGTGGCTTGTTTCATCAATTAGAGTCAAACTAAACCATCGACGTCGCAACGTGACCTTGAAAACGAAACGGGAAAGCCCTCTAAATCAATTAGTAACGATTTTAAACGTCTGAGCTTGCTAATTAGTTTCCGAATCGCTTATTTCATTGTTTCCGGCACATTGTGGCAACCAAGGTGGAAAAGTGCGGAGGAAATAAAACAATGAGCCTGTTGATTCGGGCTTTTCGGGAATAAAGCTGTAAACAGATTGTCAAAGAAATCTATGACTGTGAGAATTGCTGCTTTTGTATCCACTGACTTTGGATACAAAATTTTAATTGAAAACGGAAGACACATTTCAATAAGTTACTCAGTTATGAATTATTATCGTTTCAATAATATTAATATTTGTTTTGAAGAATGATAATATAAGAAAAATTACAAAATAGCTATTTATATATTAAGAGCGCAAAGTAACACCACAGAACACTATGTTGCTCTAAGAGAAAATACAAAATAATTTAACGAGTCTAATTATGCGGCAGTTTTGTGCGTTATGTGGTCATTATTAATCATCAGCTGATCGCTAATCCGATTTAAATATCGGGGGTACGTTCAGAAACGTCTACAGAATACGCCTTTCTTACATTTCTGTTACAGTTTGCGTTCAAAAATAAGGAATCTTTACAGTCTGGATTACATTTTTAGCGTTTAGAATTCACTGTTTTGTGTACAGAGGGAGTACATTTCTTACTGCAGTAAATAACGCAGTAATATTTTTACAGGCCTTTTATTTATGTTTTTTATTTTGACTTTGAGGTTAAGTGGGAAGAAAAAATAAAAAAATATAATTTTTGTTGTACGTGTGCCTATACTTTGCTTATACATTGGGTTCAAATGGAGCATTTAGTTATTTTTTCCATTAATGATGAACCGTATATTACTAATGGATATATTTGCCTTCAAAATGTTGAAGGTATGTAAAATGATTCAAAAAAATATTTTAAGAGTACTTAGGGCTTTTTATTATATTATTATAGGCCGTTTATTAGGCCGCTGCTGACGTACCGCCCGATTTTCAATTGCTAATTTCTATGTCTTTTAATTACAGACGGCTCATTGCAAAAAAAACAAAATTGACGGAAGAGCTTAAGGAAATAGTTAAATCGAATTTTCCAAGCTTTGAACTCCCTCCTGAAGTTCATGAGTTCATTAACAGCAACAAGGATACAAATTGCAATAATAATGATATGGACTCGGAGATGGCCATAAGTGAAATTGTTGAATCTGTGAGCAACAAAAAGTGGGATCACGTATAGTATAGTAAACTCTTCCAGTCCACATCAATAAAAAATTATAGTATTTGGGATCAAATATCGGCAAAAATGAAGAGGTACACTAGGTCCCAAGTAAAAGACAGATGACAGTATCTAAGGGGAAGATATCTAAAGAGAAAATAGAATATGTCAGCGCGGAAAACTGAGGAAGAAACAGTGAAATTTGAATACTTTTCATATATTGACGATATTCTGGGACAAAAGCCAAACATAAGCCCACAATTTATTGCTTCCGCCTCAAGAGGTTTAAAAGTTACAGAAGAGGCAACAGAAAGTAAAGAAGCTAATAGTGAGAAAGAAGAAAATCTTCTGGAGGAGCTGCCCAAAAAAAATAATGAAAAAAAAAATGGTACCATCTCTAATTATTTTAAAAAATATCATGAAGACAGTATGGAGAAAGAGGAGAGCAGAAATAGGCGTCACAATGAAAAGATGGAAATAAAAAAGAAAACACTTGAAACGTTTTCTGAGAAATTTGATAAAATTATTGATAAACTTTAGTCACTAACAAAGAGTTAGTAGGTATATTTTTTATATTTCTTTTTCCTTGTTAAGTTTAGTTTAGTTTAGTTTTTTTTACGTAAACAAATGCTTATTGGCATTTGTTTTTTTTTGTTACTAGGTAACAAATTTACTTTTGAGGAGTTACCTTAAAAAAGTGTAGTGTTTTGTTTTCAAAGAATGTTTTAAGTTTTGTTTTTTGTTAGTTAAATGTTTTGTACAATTCTGTACTTAAGTTTTAGTTACTCGTTTATTTCTAATAAACAAATTTTTGCGAAAAAATAGTGACTTGCTTGCTTTTTTTTCCTACGAATTAATATTAATTAATACTTTCATTTTGCGTTATCCTACCAATACATTTATGGATCATTTAGGCAGAATCTACTAGGGGAAAAATCTGCTAAATTAAATACCTACAAATTATTCAAAAATACAGGCATTTATTGACGGAAATAATGAAATTTTCATTACAAATATTTGCGATATAAAGAACATAGATCATCAATTAAAACTACAAAAAAAACTTATCCTATTCTATTTCTTTCACTAAAGAGATCTGTGCAGAGCTGATCTCTTTTCATCCTGGCTTCATTGTTGGCAATATTAGCTCCATGCTCTCTATTTCTGATATCCAATTCGTCAGCAGCATGCTTTAGTGCTAAATGCTGAAGAGCCTCCTCAATATATATTTCTTCTCCCTCCCGATTTCGACATATGTTGTGAAGCACACAACAGGCAAGAACTGTGCCTGGAATCATGTCCGTTCTATTCAGGTCCAGATATTTTAGGTCACCTAAATCTACCAAATAAAAGCGCAAAAGATCGTTCAATGGTCTGCCTAGTTTTAGCTTGTTGCTGATTAAAGAAGATTTTGGCTGGTGTTAAATTCCCTCTGTTAATGTAGGGTGGAATATACCAAGTTAGGAGAGGATATGCTTTATCCCCTATGATGTATTGTTTTTCTGAAATTAATCTGTCTGGATCATTTTGAATATCATTAAAAGTATATGAATTTCGGAAAATCCGGTTATCGCTTACAGGTCCAGGATAACCTACAAACACATCTGTAAATTTTAGTTTTGGATCACACACCGCTTGAAGTGTAAACGCATATGTACACTTTCTGGTGACATATACTTCTGCGTCATTCTTAGGTGCCTTAATATTAATGTAGGTGCCATCAACTGCTCCTATAATATTGGGCAAACCATCTAGTCGTTGAAAATGTTGTTGTATCTCGATTCTTTGTTGGTGAGATGGCCATGCTGTGATTTGGGGTGCTTTCTCACAAATAGCTTTTACCATCCTCATAAAACACACAGAGAGGGATGATTTGCCCATGTTAAATCTTTCGCCAACTGACCTAAAATATGAAATCACAATTTCACATTAAGCTTAATACATTAGATGTATATTATTATACACCTCATTCCAAGTATTTTTTTTTCAATAGAAATAATGATATGAATCAAAGTTATAGCATATTTATTACATACCTATAAGAATCGGGCGTTGCAAGCAACCATATGACGGACAATATTCGCTTTTCAACATTAATTTTTTCTCTCCCTACTGGACCCTGCCTTATAAGTGAGGGATACAATATTCGAACAACTGTTTCATAGTTGTCTAGAATTCTACATAATTATCAATACGTTGAGGCTTTTTCTTCAACTTTTTAATTAAAAAAGCCACCACTTCTGTATCGCTATCACTATCGCTTTCACTGCTGCTTATTAATTCCTCCTTGATGCTTAAGGCTTGTGCATGTGCAGTAATTGCACAAAATGCACTAATTTGATGATTCTGCATTATAAACACAGATAATATAAAAGACACACCACCTTCCACTTCTTAAAATGAAATTAAATAAAATAAAGTTAGGTTAAATTGAAATTTGATACAAAGTTACTCCCAAATCCGTTTAAAAAGAAAAGTCACATTTTGTTCCATTCCAATATGACCGTCACTACATTACAGAGTACAGAGTTTACTTTTACAAAGTATTTCAGAACACACCCCAGTACTACATCAGGTAGAAATTGGACCCCAATTCCACGCATCTGCGAACCCCGGTCAGGACAAGTAGTGGGTGGAAACATATGAAAAATTCCCTTTGCGCGCATCTGGTCTTCTCGCCATCACTTATGGCCACCATATGATTTTCTAGGAAAATAAAGAAATATATTATTCAAACGAAACACGGCTAAATAAAAGGCGCCACCAACTTGTGGAGGGCAAAAGTCAGCAAATCCCCAAGGTGTAATTTAAAACTCGTTTTGGCTTAGGGTTCGCAACAGAAAAAAATAGGGAATAAAACTAATAAATCAATTCAAAAAAAAATCAAAACGAATTAATTTCTAATTGATTTTTTATGGTAATGATACACACACTAAAGGGAGATCCTATGGCACTCCACGAGCGGTGCGCGTGAGAAGATGTTGATTGAAAGCGATGTTCTGGGTGTTTTCAGTTGTACAACGAACCGATGCACTCTTGCCGTCTATCGTGACTGTCTGACAGGCGTCGCTGGGAGAGGGATGAGGCGTCCCAAATCCGGGAAACATCTGATGTGAGAATAGCTGTAAAACAGGGATATCTCGGCCACATGTCTGCGGTGTTCCAGACTATCCATATCCCGGATCAACTCGGGGTCGCCGACGAAATGCACAGCTCTCTTCTGAATGGAATTCAGGGGCGTTAGGGAGTACTTCGGTGCGGCACCCCTGATTGGTGAGCAATATTCTAAGCACGGTCTTATTTCCGCTTTGTAAAGCGAGAGGAGCTGCTACGGTGTATACAGTTTTAACATTGGAAATGTTTTTGTTTTCCTATTATGGAGTATCAAATCGCTTTTTCGCATGCTACATTTGGCACATCACGTTATACGCGTGAAAGATCGTGTTAGTTTGTTTATGCGGACTGAATCGGTTCAAATGACAAAAATAAATTAAACTAACTGAAACTAACCGAAAGTTGATTGAACGACTAACCCAAACTAACCAAAAGTACCCAAAAGCACCGAAAAAGGTTAAATTGTATCGGAACAGATTTAAAAAAATAAAAGTAAGTTAAAACTAATTAAAACCGAACATTGGCGACTAACCATAACTAACCAAAAATATTATGATTGGTTATAACGTATCGGATCCGGTTCAAATTACTAAAATAAATTGGAACTAACTGAAACTAACCGAGAGTTGATTAATCGACTAACCAAAAGTAATCAAAAGCACCAAAAAGGGCTAAAACGAATCGGAACATATTAAAAATATTAAAACTAACCAAAACGAATAGAATTTTGGCAACTAACCAAAACTAAGCAAAAACATTAAATTTGATTATAATGTATCGGAGCTGGTTCAAATGACTAAAATAAGTTAAAACTAACGGATACTAACCGAAGGTTGATTGAACGACTAACCAAAAGCACCAAAAAGGATCGGAACAATTTGAAATATTAAAGTATGTTAAAACTAACCCCCATTAACCGAATTTTGGCGAATAACTAAAATTAACCAAAAACATTAAAATTGGTTATAACGTACCGGAACCGGTTCAAATGTCTAAAATTAATTAAAACTAGCTGAAATTAACCGAAAGTTGATTAAACGACTTACCAAAACTAACCAAAAGTAACAAGAAGCACCACAATGGTCTAAAACGTATTGGAACAGATTAAAAATATTAAAGTAAGATAAAACTAACCCAAATTAACCGAATATTTGCGACTGACCAAAACTAACCAAAAACATTAGAATTGGTTATAACGCAACGGAACCGGTTCAAATAATTAAAATAAAATAAAACTAACCGAAATTAATCGAAATTTGATTGAAGGACTAGCCAAAAGTAACAAAAATCACCAAAAATGGCTAAAACGTATCGGAACGGATTAAAAATATTAAAGTAAGTTAAAATTAACCCCAATTAACCGAATTTTGGCGACTAACCAAAAATAACCAAAAACATTAAAAATGGTTATAATGTATCGGAACCGGTTCAAAGGACTAAAATAAATTAAAACTAACTAAAACTAAACGAAAGTTGATTGAATGATTAGCGAAAACTAATAAAAGCACCAACACGGCCTATAATGTATCGAAATAGATTACACAAATTAAAGTATGTTAAAACTAACTAAAACGAACCGAATTATGGCGACTAAAAAGTAACCAAATCTATTAAAATTGATTATAACGTATAGGAACCGGTTTAAATGGCTAAAATAAGTTAAGTCTATGGAAAACTAACCGAAGGTTGATTGGACGATAAACCAGAACTAATCAAATCTATCAAAATTGATTATAACGTATCGGAACCGGCTCAAATAAGTAAAATTAGTTAAGACTAAGTGGAGCTAACCGAAAGTTGATTAGACGACTAACCAAATCTAATAAAATTGATTTTAACGTATCGGAACCGACTCAAATGACTAAAATAAGTTGAGACTAAGTCAAACTAACCGAAAGTTGATTGGACGACTAAACAAGATTAACCAAACCTATTAAAATTGATTATAACGTATCAGAACCGGTTCAGATGGCCCAAATAAGTTGAGATTAAGTGAAACTAACTGTAAGTTGATTGGACGACTAACCAAAACTAACCAAATCTATAATAATTGATTAGAACGTATCGGAACTGACTCATATAAGTAAAACAAATTGAGATTAAGTGAAGCTAACCGAAAGTTGAGTAGACGTCTAACCAATCTTTTAAAATTGATTATAACGTCTCGGAACTGACTCAAATGACTAAAATAAGTTAAGACTAAGTGAAACTAACCGAAAGTTGATACAACGACTAACCAAAAATAACCTAATCCATTAAAATTGATCATAACGCATCGTAACCGGTCCAAGTGACTAAAATAATTTGATACCAAGTGAAATGAACCGAAAGTTGATTAAACGCCTAACCAAATCTAATAAAATTGATTATAAGGTATCGAAACCGACTAAAATGACTAAAATAATTCGAGACTAGGTGAAACTAACTGAAAGTTAATTGACGACTAACCAAAACTAACCAAATCCATTAAAATTGATTATAACGTATAGGACCCGATTCAACTGTCTAAAATAAGTTAAGACTATGGAAAACTACCCAGAGGTTGATTGGACGATTAACTAGAACTAACCAAATCTATGAAAATTGATTATAACGTATCGGAACCGGCTTAAATAAGTAAAATAAGTTGAGACTAAGTGGAGCTAACCGAAAGTTGATTAGACGATTAACCAAAACTAACCAAATCTAATAAAATTGATTTTAACGTATCGGAACCAACTCAAATGACTAAAATAAGTTGAGACTAAGCAAAACTAACCCAAAGTTGATTCGACGTCTAACCAAAAATAAGCTTATCCATTAAAATTGATTTTAACCGATCGTAACCGGTCCAAATAACTAACATAAGTTGATACTAAGTGAAAAGAACCGAAAGTTGATTAGACTACTTACCAAAACTAACCAAAGCTATTAAAATTGATTATAACGTTTCGGAACCTACTCAAATAACTAAAATAATTTGAGATAAATAATTTGAACGTACTCAAATGACTATAATAAGATGAGACTAAGTGAAACAAAGTTGTTTCGACGTCTATCAAAAAATTACCTAATCCATTAAAATTGATTTTAACTTATCGTAACCGGTCCAAATGACTAAAATAAGTTGATACTAAGTGAAATGAACCGAAAGTTGATTAGACGACTAACCAAAACTAACGAAATCTATTAAAACGGATTATAACGTATCGGAACCGACTCAAATGACTAAAATAATTTGAGGCTAGGTGAAACTAACCGGAAGTTAATTGAACGAATAACCAAAACTAACCAAATCTGTTAAAATTGTTTATAACGTATCGCAACGGGTTCAAATGACAAAAATAGGTTAAGACTAAGGAAGACTAACGAAAAGTTGAATGGACGACTAACCAGAACTAACAAATCTATTAAAATTGATTATAACGTATCGGAACCGGCTCAAATAAGTAAAGTAAGTTGAGACTAAGTGGAACTAGCCGAAAGTTGATCAAACGGCTAACCCAAACTAGCCAAAAGTAACTAAATCTATTAAAATTGATTATAACATATCGGAGCCGACTCAAATGACTAAAATAGTTTGAGACAAAATGAAACTAACCGAAGTTTAATTGAACGACTAACCAAAACTAACCAAATCGGTTAAAATTGTTTATAACGTATCGGAACCGGTTCAAATGACAAAAATAAGTTAAGACTAAGGAAGACTAACCAAACGTTGATTGGACGACTAACCAGAACTAACCAAATCTGTGAAAATTGATTATGACGTATCGGAACCGGCTTAAATAAGTAAAATAAGTTGTGACTAAGTGAAACTAGCCGAAAGTTGGTCAGACAAATAACCTAAACTAACCAAAACTAACTAAATCTATTAAAATTAATTATAACAAATCGGAGCCGACTCAAATGACTAAAATAAGTCGAGACTAAGTCAAGCTAAGCGAAAGTTGCTTCGACGACTAACCAAAAATAATCTAATCTATTAACACTGATTATAACGTATCGTAACCGGTTCAAATGACTAAAATAAGCTGATACTAAGTGAAATGATCCGAAAGTTATTTGGACGACTAACCAAAACTAAGCAAATCTATTAAAATTGATTATAACGTATCGGAACCGACTCAAATAACTAAAATAAGTTGATACTAATTGAAACTAATCACGTAAGATCGAGGATTGAGAGACGAATCGAATGCAGTTTTCACAACCACCGCTAATATTACAAATTGTGAAAACGAACGAAGCTTGAAGTAATATGCATTTATGTGGTATATTTTGGTAAACTAAACTTACGTAATCTGCTAAAAGTATGTTTTACATTAGATTGTGTTAAGGGCGGGCGAGGGTGACTTTTGGTTTCTCAAGACCGACTAGTTAGATCGAGGAATGTGAGACCAATCGAATTCAAATGGCCTTTTGCTTTTTACAACCACACTTGTAACGTTATAAACTGTAAAAAATAACGAAACTTGAAGTAATATGCATTTATTTGGTATATTTTGGTAAACTAAATTTATGTAATCTAACCTGATCTCACCAAAGCTTCTATCAACTCTTATATTTCCACACAATTATGAGTTTTCTCTGATCTCAAATCTAATAAGCGTCGCATTCTGCTTCGGCATTTTCAATGTCTTCCCCGGTTGCATCTTTGTAAAGGACTGTGAATTTTTTGTTGTGAAATCGCGCACCAAATTTCTGCGTTGACTGAGACACCCAGTAGTCCGATTGGCGAGGACAAAGGAATCGTTGATCCTGCCATAATGATGTCAGGGCCCGCGTCGGTTTTGGCTTGAAAATGCAATTTTCTCCGATAGCTTTAAAAATCGATGAGCGAATGTGCTATTTTTTTTACCTGCTCTTTTAAAATCGATGAATGTTAATGTCTATAAAACTGTTTTTACCGAATGATTCTGTGAAGTAGATAAAGAAACAACACGAGTTTTCTTCCTGGTAAATCCGGAGTTCCAAATTTTCACTAGAATATACAAGTATACTGTATCTTACTTTTTCTTATACGAAGTGATTAAATCTTTAAAAAAGTACATTACATTTTCTTATACCTATTTATAACCGGCTCCAATGATACGTAGTGATATTCGGCTGGAAAATTTTATTTATGAACTAGAAGTATATGGAGTATCCCATACAATAAAATGCATATATTCATTCCCCTTTCGTCCACGAAGCAGCACCTATTGGTGAAAATCTAGATATGTTTAAAGATTGCATGTACGGTTCGAAAAAAAAAACGTAGCAAATTTGGGTAAAAGCATGAAACTTGGCATAGTTGTTTAATAAGTTATTTTAGGCTATTTCACCCGAAGCACCTACATGTCCGTTCCTTAGTGTAGTTTTAAATCCGTATTCCATTCACAAAAATGATGGTGATTTCGATAGAATTTGGCATTAGAAATCCAAAAAAAATTTCAAGTCTGTAGAGCTCACCGATACAGCTCTACAGGGTAAGGATGTATCAGAGCACGTATGCCAGAACGTATTTGCCGCTTTGACACTTTTGTTGTCATTGAACTAGATTAAATTAAGAAGAAGAAGAAAATTAAAAATTACATCTAGTTACTTTAATAAATGCTGTTTAATGAATATTTTGGGTCACACAGAAAAAAAATCATATCTAAAATAAACTGCCTTCCTAGGCGGATAAATCACTGATATCTCGAGCTGCAACAAAGACAAATAGTTTTATTATGGGATAAGTTGTTTTGAGCGGATAGTTTACCTCTTATCACTGCATTCACCTTTACACTTTTTGCAGGCATGCGTGCAGGGCAATTCACTACTTCTGCAGGAGCAACGCATTGTGTCCCATAACGTGTTGCACCCACATTTATCGAATCTGCATGCCTCTCTGTTTTTTTCGACCACGATAGTACCCGTTTGCCTTCATGTTGTACTCAACTGTATCCCCAGTTACTTGGTTCAGGGAGACCGTGTTGGTGTATTTGATCCACTCTATCTCAAATGTTACCCGCTTAGTAGACTGCCTTTAATGTCCTGCCTTTTCGGCCGCAAATTAATGTTTCCTGTCCTGATTTGGCTCATTAGTCGACTGAACATGATAAAGGTGTATCACATATTTTTCGAGTGCTCTATGAACATCGTCTTCTAACTCATCGCAGGGGAAAGCTATTGCACGAAATGCGGATGTTGTTTCTTCAGTCCAAGCTTTTCACGCCGATCGTTTCCCTTTTGATGACATGATCACAGCCAGTGAAAACATGAAAAAGGCGTATAGAGCTTCTGTTTTTCTATCACCAAGAACTTCCGCAATGCAGTGAACGGAAATGTATGTATAATTTTTGAGCATCCATACAGCACCCAAGCGTTTCAATTAAGCATAAAAATATATGGCCAAAATCAAAATATCAGTGTCAGCACAACGAATAAGCACTGAGTTTGCTCCGTTTAGAACCATATCCTTAACGTGCATAGTTATTCGCCCATGCGCCTCCTCCATTTGAGAACAGGATACACCCTCCAAGTTGATACAACTACCAGTTGACGACTTGCAGCTTTCACCCTCATTTTTTACCACGTGATAGGAGTTACAATGCTCAATAATACTTTCCCCCACAAAGTTGAAAAAATCTTGTTTATTGAAATTGTTCCGCAGATATTCCTTCCAATTAGTTGGTAAGGAATCTGTAAAATATATCCTTAAAAATATTGTGATACAATTTTATCTTTTGTGGCTAGATCTTGCTTTCTAAATCCAGATCCAGGGTCTTTCCTTGTGGTATTTTTTATGCCATTAGGTATACAAAATCTACAGCCATGAGTTTCCATGATTCTTGATACTTGGGCGTGGTTTAACCATGTGGACAAATGCGGCACCATCGAAGACAATACCATCACGCTTTTTCAGGATTTGGGGGATTGCTGGTAACTAGATATTCAAATATAATAGTGAGATCCGTCATTACTCCTCCACGCATCTCCCTTGACAGAGAGAGAGGATGGACAATCTTGATATTCATACTCAAAAAACCTATCAAATTCCAAGTTCTGCGCTGTACTAACTAAGAATATACTTGCGTTATTTTTTTTCTGTGGATCAGTTACAAGTTTAGTTTTTCGTATGATCCTCTCATCCACAAACTGTTTATATAGTGAGATTCCTGTTTTATTTTCCAGAATGTCAAGATTATCCACCCCTTTTTGATCTACAACGGATCTCGTATCCAGTTTAATAACATTATTTCTCTTTATTGTAAAAGGATTTTCACGTTGAAGAAAGGAATCTTTAAGAGCCGCATACTTATCCAAGACCGTTTTTGATAAAGTTTATATTCTTCATGATGAGTAGTTAGCCCATTTGCCTCTACACTGTCTTGTTTGAACTGTTCATATATCCTAGCTACCTTGGGTCCACCAATAGTCCAACTTCGATAAGCTTAAAAGTCTTGTGTGAGGCCTAATGCACCTCCCTCGGCCTTTATTAGAGCATTATTTTACTCATTCGCGTAGCCGATTCCTAAGCTACAAAATGGCTTTTGACTTTATTTTCGACACTATTTTGCGTATCTAAAAGACTTCCTTATGACCAAAATAGGAAAACGATATTTTTGACACTTACGTCAAGTATGGCAGCATTGGAGCCGACCGCCCCCCCCCCCCAGGTCCTTTGACATAGACATTTTTAGTAAAAATAATATGGGGGTTAAACCATGATACTAAGAGAAAATTTGTGGTGCTGCGGGTCAAATTGTAACGGAATATGAACTTATTCTGCTCCACTAAATTCAGTTCAATTACGAATGATTTTCGATGTTTGGGATTTGAGTTGCCAGTGCCATCTACTCGCGAATGGGTGTTATTTCCTGCAAGTAATTATTTGGAAGCATAAGTACGCTATTTTATACCTCCAATTTGTGGAGTTGTTTCACTATAGATTACTAAATTTGATAGTGACATCTATTCGTGAATGGGCTTATCTCGTGTGGTTAGTAATTGGGAAGCGCAGTACGCTATTTAATACCTACAATTTATGAATTTCATTTACTATAGATATTTAGTATATATTAGTATTTATTTTGCTTAACGCTGCGTGGGCTATAGTAGTATTCACATGATATAAATTATCCGGAAAGCATAGTTTGTGGAACGTCTTGAAGTTTTTATCTTTGTGGCGATGCTCACACGGGTGAGTGCTGGATTTTAATCTTGAAATATTTTATTCATCTTGCAATATATTTCACTATTTTTTTCATTTTTAAATACATAATTAATAATTGTTTCTGATTCGCGTAATCGTATTTGGCTAAAGCAAAAATTTAGCATTTTTATATTACACTTTCAATTAGCTTACAGCTTCAATAATCTTACTTTTTTTAGTGACCGTTGGGTTAAGATACCGATTTATTGGTGGATAATTGCATCTCTCATTAGTCAAATTCATGTGATTTGAAAGTGGTTTAGTCCAAATTTACAGAGAACGTAATTATTTCATCGTTTAGCGGTCACGTAAATTATTTTACGTATTTCCATGCAAATTGAACAGTATTATTTGGGGAATTCTTGGAGCAAGTTCTATATATTCCTGTAAAGTAAATTGAATTTTCGGTAGAATTTCTTCGAATTTTCCCTCATAGTATTGCTGGTTTTAATATTTTTTCTTTCCAGGCTTATTTAATTAAATTCTCAGTTTATTTGTTACATCAAGCATATAATTATTAGCACTCGCCCTGTCTCGTCTCAACACTGATGTACCGACATTAATTTGCATTTATGAGCGGTTAATTTCACATGTGTAAATTTACCTGTTTTTTTATCTTTTATCTAAATTTCTATCTCGATGTGAGATAGTGATTATCTTATCTATATCTTGAATTAATTGAGGCGTAATTACGCTCAATTATCGTTTATGTGCCAAGGGCTAAATAAAAAAAGTAATTGAAATTACTTATTTGGAGTTATTTAGACTCATTTATAGAGAGGTTGTACCTCTATATTTTCTATTGGAACGCAATTCCATAATTTTCTTTTGAATTTAAATTTCAGTCATTATTTCTTTTATATTTCATATTTTAAGTAAAGAAAAGGATATCCTGAGTAACAGTAGTTAATTATAATTTTTGATCAACTTAAAATTGTAATTTAAGTTTCTGATTTTACCTGCTTTAACCAGTAAATTTTCAAATTGTTGATTGCTTCCTCATGTAACAGTCTCACTGAGGTCCACACGATATTTCCCTGAATATTCTTTAATTAGCGAGATACATTGGTCTAAGACTAGGTTATTATTTTTTGCATGTATCCAACATTGGCTAAAAAAACATCGTGCTTTGCAAGTAGCAGGTGTTCGTCCACATCGCTGTAGCAGAGCTGTAGAGGGAGCTGACACTAGGTTAACCTGTAAGTCCTGGATTAACCCATTAACATTAACTTGGGAACAGGCAGAAGCGGTTCCAGTAGAGGTCCCAATATGATCGCATGGTTACAGAATAGTTGGACAAGCTAAGTATTAGCCAATCAAAAGATAAATCAATTGTAAAGACCAGTGATATCGCCTCATTCATTCATTTTTTTATCTTTTACATTAATTTTAATTCTCATTACTAGTCAATTTATTCATAAACTTTATTTCAAATAATTGAATCAATTATATTTGTAATTTAATCATATTGATAATCTCCATTTCACATGATACCATTGTTGTAATTTAATTGTAAAATTAATATATTGTTGTTTGAATTCCTTTGTTTAATTTGTCGCAATATTGAGGTCTGTGCGACACAAATTATAAGGGCAAATTTCTGATATTCTTATCTTTATAGTTATTGATATTTAAGTATTCATATTCAGTTCGCATTGTCTCTAGGAACTCTGGCGCCCAAAAAAAAATCAGCTTATTAAAAGAGACAACCCACCGCCTCAGGAAAATAAAACGAATCTCATGCTTAATTAAATTAAATAAACTAACGTTCGCTACAAATTAGTGCCCAACTAAATTTATCCTTACAAATTGGTGACTGAGCTAGTATATCATTACAAAGTGACGCCCAACTGATCAATTTGATTGCACTCTAAAAGCAACTCTGCAAAATTTGAAGCTTTTAACCCAATTTCCTACATTTTACCCCTGTTGATGGTCTGCCGCATAGGTATCTTAAAAATCGAAAACAGTTATAAATTAAAACTTAATAACAGCGACTTACGACTACTAGGGCATAATGTAGATATTGCATGACGTGGCAAATTCATATGTCTCCTATAACCTGTAATAAACTAGATTATGAACTTAATTTACCTTCTCATATGAACAATCAACATATAAGTACGTGATTTAACCTTTCGCCTGTTACAATTCAATATAATCCTACGAAGAGAAAATAAAGATATTTTTTCATTGAGGAGATAAGGCACGAAATGGACCGAATCAACTTTTATTGTTACATTTTATTTCGTATTTCGATCACGACATTCGACTTTGGCCCTTTCAAAGGAGCCAGTCCGTAATAAATTTAAATGTAGGTTGTAAGAATATCCTCATTTATTTTTGTTCTTAGATATAATTAATATTTAACTAAACAATCCATTGCGTATGCGTATGAAACGCAGCCAGCACTTACATGTCAAATGTTTATACATGAAAAGTCAATTAGGTGGTATTGACCTAAAAATTAGTAGAACCTGATGAATAATTGATTGTTTAGTATGAATTTATAGGATAATTATTTAATAGAATAAGGGGCTGAGGCATATCTAAACCAATATTAAAGCAAGTCCCACTCAATAAGAAGACCTTAGTGCTTGTCGTGTGACGGGTAGGCCGTGTAATTGTAATCACATAGGGGGATACATACACTAATATTTATGAAAACTATCAACTTATTTTAAAGAACGCTAGTTATATGACAGACTTCTTGACAAATCGAAAAAGTTACGTATGAGTTTTGATTTAATATTAGATGTAGTAATAATTGCAGGCTCCCAACTCTCCTACACCTGCGCCAAAATTCAGGATATGTATTTATGTATAATGATTATTTTTATACTACTGTAAAAAAATGTTATTACACATAAATACATATACATACACCGGGGGTTGAGCTACCTAATGAGCGCGTCTCCGGGAGGCGGAGACAAGAGTCTAGGGAGCAGACAGACGAAGCTATGTCTTGCGTTAGTTTTAGTAATATTTCACTTTTCGCATGGCCCTCCGCTCGCTACCGCTCGCTACGGGTGTTCAAAAATCATTTGAACACGCTTTCAAATCTAACGATTTAATTTTGTACAATGTTACATTCCACGCCACTGCTCGCATTCCAAAGAAATCTTAAAATTCATGGCGATACTACTAACGCCATCTCTTGTTACAACGTTTATCCACTGCTTCAGCCAGTCTATAAAGCTAAAAGCAAAGCAGCCTCGAAAGGCATCTGACCAATCACAGCGCTTTCTACAAAAAAAGCCGCTGTATCCCGGGCATTATAAGATCCTTTACACAAATAGTGCACTATATAAAAATCGGCCTCTCCTATTGGTCGATCCGCATGGCCCTCCGCTTGCTTCGCTCGCTACGGGGGCCTAAGAAAAGGAAACTAACCAGGTGCTAACCCAAACTAACCCAAGACATACCCAAAATCAAGAAAAAACTGTTTAGATACATAATCTTAAAAAAAAATAATAAAAAAGCAGCGGGGATTGAACCCGGGCCGTCCAGGTGAGACCCAGCTGTCTAAAACTCTACACCGCGAGATCTCTTGACAGCAATTGATTGCATCACGAAGACATATTGTAATACGAGATGGATCGTCCAATAGGAGAGGTCGATTTTTACATAGTGCACTATTTGTGTAAAGGATCTTAAAATGCGTATCTCAGTGATATTCCTAGCGCCATCTGTTATAACAACGTTTACTCATCTGCACCGGTACCCCGCCAAAGAAGCAGTCCTGCATCCAAACACATAATTCGTGCAACCAATCGCCTCCATGTGTTTCAAACCCCAAGGCCGTATCACCTACACCGTGCCGAAACACATTCGGACATTCGGCCAATCACAGCCTTCACGGCGAAGACGGAGGTAATCAAGTTAGTGCCTCTAAATTTCCGATCTTTAATAATCGAATTTATAAAACTTAGTCGGCGTATTTAGACCAGATCTGTGTTAGAATGCATAAGTTTATGTTAGACAATCGCTGATGTTAAGTTTCATATAACTTCTATATAGTTACATCATTTGCCCTTTTCTAAGTTCCGCATTGGTGTAGCAACGTTGCAGCAAGAGTGTGTTTACCTCGTGATTGAAATAGGCAAATATAGCCTTATAATATATTTGGAAATAGGCTATTTTGGTGAATTTTTCAACATTTAATTAGTGAAAAGTATCTGCAAGTGATTGTTAAAGCCTAGCGACCCTGGTGAGTGTGAAGTTTGTTGTTAAAAACTGTTTTTTTGATCATAAAAAAGGTGCAAACTATCAGCTGTTCTGATTGTAAACAACACAAAGTCGGCAGTGTTGCCACTTGTTATTGTTACTTTATCCTTGGAGTGTTTCACACTTATATATTGTGCCTTTACAATGGGAGGAAATGCAGACTGCTACAAATGCAACAAACAATATGTCTTTAAAAAAAGCAAAACTGAACTTTTTGGCCATCCTTTCGATATTTGTAAAAAGATAATTTGCAAAACATGTGGCAATATATCTGCGTCCGAAATTCGAGTTATACTACTGGCTACTACAGTTATGCCATTTGTGTGTACAACATGTAGAGAAAATATGTTTAATATTCCCAATATTGTAAAAAGACTTAGTGAACTTGAACTAGTAGTCCAGAGCTTGAACCAGAGAAAATTGGTAAAATAGTTACCCTAGAACAAAAAATTGTTAAGATGGAGCAGATAAATCTAAATGCTTGTATGCCGCCTAGTTCAGTAGCGGGTTTAAGTTCTGATGCTGGTGAAAATAAAAAAGAACAGGAGGATAATTTTTAATGTAAATGAGTCGAAGGCTAAAACACAAGCTGAACGAAATCTTGGGGATAGAAATACAGTAGAAGCAGTACTTGAAAATTTTAACATAAAAAAAAGATAGTTTGAAGAACTATTGACTTGAAAGATATTTGCAGGATAAGACTCGACCTACTAAAGTTATTTTGGAATCGGAGGTGGATGCAAAGACTGTATACCATGATAATATAAATATTCCTGGTGTTAGGGGTAATAGCGACCAAACAAATATGCAAAGATCATATTATAAGCATTGATTTGTATAGGAGTGGATAAGCAATAAATAGACCAAACATGGCAAATTTACGACGGCGAAATGTAAACAAAGAGTTGTCAATTTGGACTTGCGCATTAGAAAATTAGTAGGAGCTAGCTGTTGCACAATAGGCAGGCCCGGACTTCGAAAGTGATTATTTCACCAAATATTCGGTAGAGGAGTCTTGCCGATTGTGAAATGGGCCCTAGTTAGCATAGTGAAACAAACAATAAGGCATAAATAAGTAATACCATTGTATAAAAAGAAATAGTAGGATATTTCCTGTGCGGAGTTTTCTCCCACAGTTACCATCGAGACACGGACGTCCCCATCTATATTACAAGACGGAAACTAATTTGGGCGAGACATAAGAAGATTGTTGACATAATGGTGAATGAGTTTTCATTGTTATTCAGCGGGTAGATTTGATTGCCAATAGAGGACTCTGACTCCGAACTGAAACTTAATTCGGGGTTGCCAATGTGCCGATTTTTTAGTTGAAGTTGTCGGAGAACGATAAATAATGTTCTTGGGGGTTTCCCGTAGAAATGGGAGTAGGTTAGGTATTTGTTTTTGTTTTCTTTCTCATTCGTTCAGCGCGCCTTGTAGTTTTCCACGAGTGTGTGTTGCGGTTGTGTTACTGTGTTAGTAATTATTTCATGTGATTTTTCACACTGTTTTTAATTAATTTAGTTGTTCGGAAAGTGGATATTAACTAGCGTTTACTTTTCACTTTACAAACACTTTCCAATTTAGTTGAATTAGTGACTACTCTTTTGTATTTTACATTACATAAGCAAAATGTCTGTGTGTGTTTACACAAACTGCAAAAACTCATAGTGGCGTAACCCATCGGTCACTTACCACCGGTTTCCGTCCATAAATCGCGTTGGGGAGGAACATTTTAATAAGTGGGTGATTAATTGCGGTAAGTACATACTTAAATTGTTCATATTGCTTTTTATCCATTAGGTAAATAGGTAGCAACAACAGGCACGCCCCGTGAGTATTTTCACAGGTGGGGCAAAACTTGTGGGCAACTAATAATGTCATCGTAACAAGCAAAATACCTTTTTTAAAACTAAGGAAAACCAAACCAAATTTTAATTATATGTTGAATCTAGAGTCTATTAAATCTACACGTGTGGGGTGCGGGCGTAATTAAATGTAAACAGAAACAGAAGTTTATGAAAATACAATGTGTATATTTCAGCATTGTATAAAAAATACAATCATTTCAACCAATTAGTATATGCCTAACCCAAATGTTTTGCAATAGTACCCATATTTTCAACTAGCGGTTCGAGGGGTCAATCGGTGACGTCGCCCCGCACGTGATATATGAGAACGGCCGTCGACATATTTGCCTCTTTTTAACGTCCTATATAGCACAGGGCGTATGTTTGTTTCTATCTATTTCAGTGCATTTTTATTGGCATATAAACTTTTGAGGTGAATTTGAAATACGGCCGAGTGGTGATTGATGTTATCCTTGTATTCTTATTATATATACAATGATGATACGTACAGGGTGCGCAAAAACTTAGACATTTTCAAAAAATCTTCTTTTAAAACCGATGTAATAGTTCAAAAAGAGTCCAAACAACAAACATTGCATTTTTATTATGTTTTTGGTTAATCTAGTTTTTTAGTTATGCCTCTAGTTTCTACCTACAAAAAAGTTATAAGTATTATTTTGTTTTTAAAAAAATCTCAACAATCTCTAAGTTTATTGAGACTTTACGCTCTAAATTTTGTTACGCCAAATAAATCTTTTGCAAAAATAATTTAAAAAATTATAGGTACAGGGTGATCCCCTATAATGTCGCCCCGCCCCCCTTTAACTTTTTAATTTTAAGTGTCCCAAAAAAATTAAAAGTATGGTTATGTCGGTACTCAAAATAGTTATTTTAGTTACAAGTACCTAAAATGGAGTTTTTCAGGACGAATCATTGCAGTTTCCGGATGAGGCGTTAGCCGAGTCCGGAATAGCAGATGAGTCCTGAAAAACTTCATTTAGGTACGTGTGACAAACACTATTTTTTGTCATACGCTCCCAAAATTTAATTTTTATTTATACGCTTTTTGCAATTCTTCAGAACGCCTAAATTTGCAAATTTACCATAATTTTTGAAATCATAATGTACGACAAAGTTAGCTTAGAATTTGATATCGTAGCAACTATTTGACAATTTTGTCATGTCATTCGAAATTTGACATTTAGACATATTCAGGAATTTTGGAATAGTCCGTAAAAGTTGCCATGACGACTTTTAGGGACTAGGCCTAAAGAGAAGCATTTTACGGACTCAAATGAGTCCGTAAAATAGCTATTTTTGGGAGTGTATGACAAAAATACTATTTTTTTGCGTATAAAAAATATTGGAAAAATGATCAGTATACAGGGAAAAACAAAAAGTAAATTTATTTTCAATGGAACACCCCATATATGTATTTATTTTTTTTCGATTCCTCGTAAAATTCTAAGCATATTTTATGTATGATGTTATACCTCTAGAGTTAGCAGTTTCACAGCTATAAACAGTTTAAAATCGGTACTTTGGCTACTTTTCACCTTGGTAGCAAGAAGATCATTAGAGATGTAGTAAAATAAATTTCACATTCCTATCTTAACTTTCTAAGAGCTATCTGATGATGCTAACTGATGGTACCTACAGAGGTACCAGATTTGGTACCCATGGTACCGCCTGTCAGTTAGTACCGTTAGATAGCTCTTGAAAAGTTAAGATAGGAATGTGAAATTCATTTTACTCCATCTCTAATGATCTTCTTGCTACCAAGGTGAAAAGTAGCCAAAATACCGATTTTCAACTGTCTATAGCCACAGTATAAGCAAGGAACAGTAACGTCAGTGAGCTCAAATCCCTTGAAGTATTGAGATCAAATAGTACCGACAGGCAAGCAGGTGCCTGACTTTGCCGTCGTTGGATCACGTCCTATACGAGGGGACGTGCAATTCGTTAAATTTTATTGTCGCATTGAGTCAGTTTCTACTATAAGACATTTACAATTTAATCATTTTATAATTTCATTCGACACTCTAATTTTAATATATTTAGAAATAATATTTAAATTATAGATGCTTCACGACAGGTTCTTAAGAATGTGTGAAAGTTAAAATGATAATAAAACAATAAACAATGCATTTAATATCAAGTTTTGTGTAATGTAGCTTATACTACAAAAATATTAATTTCTTCGAAATTTTAGTACAAACCCAAACTAATATAACTCTAAGATATTTAGTAACATAAAACATAATATACGCAAAGTTTGTTTAATAACTTTTTTCTACGACTGCCCTGAAAATAGACAAAACCGCACTAACAACTGCTCTTGAGAACTGGACATTTCAAACATCGTGTGAAAAGTATACGTTGCACACGGCGTATGCAAAGTATACTTTTCACACGCTTATTTGGGTATTTAGATTAAAGGGCTTCGTCTTCGATTTAGAGCTTCGCCCTCAGAGATCCCAATCCCAGATCTCTAAAAAAGGGGGGCTAATTTTAGGGCTTCACCCCCCCAGGTGCCCCTTTTTACAAAACTGTAGAAAATGGGACTTTCATACCAGGGGCCCCCTTTTAAGGCTTGGGGGGCAATTTTAGGGCTTCGCCCCCGGGGCTCCATTCCAAAATCTGTAAAAATGAGACTCCCGTGCCATAGGCCCCATTCTAGGGTTTCGCCCCCCTGGGGCCTCATTTTAGGGCTTCGCCCCCGGAGCCTCTTTTTCAAAATATTTAGAAAATAGAGACCCCGCACCGGTGGCCCCATTTTAGGACTGTGCCCCTAGTTATAGTTTAGCGAGAATCTCTTACTCACGTAGTTTCTTTCGCTAGGAATTACATTTTCTGATAAATCAATAATAAAAATGTTTCCCATATAGGTAACATGTAATTTTCTACCACACTCCCAGTGGGGCACCCAGACCCTGCATGTAGCAGTCGTAGAAAAATATAAAAGACTTTATGACACTCGTCTACGGCTCGTGTCACTAAAATGTCTCATTCGTGTGTCTATTTTGCGTTCAAAATGATTCCATGTTGATACACAAATGCGTGTCGAAAAGAACTTCTTTTCGATACGGCTTTTGTTGACTGGTGGCTAGGATATTAACAAAATTGTTCAATGTCAAGGCCCACTAGCAAAAATTCGACACCGCTTTCAATGGGATTTCTAGTAATAAAAACGTCAAAAATGGCAATATGGCCGCCCAACTGTTGATCGGGACTAGATTAAATTGATAGTTTTCATTAAAAAACCTTCGAAATAGAAATAATAGTATAAAATACACGTTTTAAAAGACATTTAGCGCACTCGCACGTCGCGCGTTAGGAAACTCCACGCAAGCGGGTCGTTTCCTAATTTCGTGCTAGTGCGAAAAAATATGGTATTTTAAAACAAGTATCTTAATATACTATTTTTTCACTATTAAAAAACGGTTCTTTATAGGCCGAAATCAATCCTATTGGTTTTGACGGTCAGGCCACGCAGTGTCTTAGACTTAGATACCTAAACTACCAATTTTCAGACCCATAATAGTTTTATAACCTGAGCTACAATCCCTTCTACAAAAATAAACGACCCCTTTATTGTCACTACTCCCTTAACATCCGTAATTGAAATTTGAAAAAATGATGATGGTGTTTTTCCCTTTGTAATTGCATTGTTTTGGTTTATTTAGATATAAAATATTTTCGTTTTTATTGGTTCCACCCCTATGCTATGAATGGGAACTATAAGTTTAATCTTACATTTTATGATTAATACAAAACCAAATGGTTTGAAAGGAGAACATGATTGATTAATGAATGTATGGAGTGTATAATTTCATGAATAATATTTTCATGCCTAATTTTTATCTCATCCCTTTAAAAAAAAAAAAACAAGTAGGTAGGTATTTTAATTCTAGATAATATTTACTTATACCTGAAAGGATCTTTTGGGAATCTAAAAAATGATTTTTCACCATCACTTTTACTGAAACAGTTATCCACTGCACAAAATCCAACCATCGTTATCGAAAACGCAACAACAGTCCCTAAATAATGTCTCCCTCGCCCTCGTATAATACGTTTGTGCTAAAACTCCCAAAAATTTCTGCGAGTCTATGAGAAAACTGGATTGAACCGCTTTTACCTCAGGCGGCAAAATCGAGATTTTTATGCATTTGACGCTACCGTTCATTAATTCTACCGTGCTATAGCTGTGAAACTACTAACTCTAGAGGTATAACATCATATATAAAATATGCTTAGAATTTGACGAGGAATCAAAAAAGAAATTCATATATAGGGTGTTCCATTAAAAAAAAATAACTTTTTGTTTTTCCCTGTATACTGATCATTTTCCCAATATTTTTTACACGCAGAAAAAATAGTATTTTTCGGTACCTACATAACCATAATTTAAATTTTTTGGGACACTTAAAATAAAAATGTTAAAGGGGAGCGACATTATAGGGGATCACCCTGTACAGGGTTTTTCCTCATAATGGGGCACAGAAAAAATGCTCAAATAAAAGTGTCAGGATTTTTCCTGATAATTTTAAACAAACAAAAAAAACAAAGGAAATGATTGTCAAAAAAACAAGAAAATGTCGATTTTTTATTTTCTTTTAATGGAATATATTAATACAATTATTTTACAATCCTTCATTTTTTAGAAACATATAGTTAGTTTGCCTATGTTTGGACTAGCGGTTTTTTTAGTCATTTCACTGTAAATTACTCAATTTAGTTAGCCGCGTTTCTTGCAATGCGGGCAACAGCATCGTAACGCAGTAAATATTTATTGTCATGTTATAATATTTTGTTTTCCTTTGTGATCCATGCCTGGCGATAAGAAATCACATTATTTTCGCGGATTGCAGGACTGGCTAACTATATAGACTAAGTTATTTAAAAAAAAACAGCTAGTGCAAACATAGGCAAACCATGTATTTTTGAAAAGCGGAGGCTAAGGAGATCTTAAAACTGTAATAATATACAGGGCATTCCATAAAAAATAGTATATTATTTTATATGGAGGAAAAGTGATACTTTTCATGCCGCGCTCGTGTTTAACAGCCGAACGGAGTGAGGCTGGTAATAGAGAGCAAGCCATGAAAAGTAACTTTTCCTCCAAATAAAATATGCTGTTTTTTTTTCAAATGTCGACAAATTAATGCAAAAACATCTCTTTTTAATAGTAATAATATTTAATTATTATTAAAGATAAGTGAGTTCGCAAGGCGGCTTAGACCGGTGTTGGTGAATAGGCACAGGTTGTTGCTATAGTAATGTAACATAAAGTTGTCAGTGGACAGTGGACACTGTCAACAATAATTATTTTTTTAAGATTGCGTCTCCGATTGCGTTTTAATTCCGTATTGATAAGCAGTTATTGAGTAAGTTCGATTAAATAATAACCAATTTGTTCCTAAATTAGTGATTTTTAGAAATGCAGTCAGTGATAAATACCAATTGTAGTTTAATAAATCTTGAGTTGTTGACGCTTATTTTGTTGTCTGTTTGTATTGTATCTATGTTGCTATGACAACACTTTTACCTCCGCCGGCGGAAAAGTGAAAAGTAAAGCTCCGGCGGAGGAAAAACGAAACTTCACGGCCGCCTACACAGTCGAGTAATGACGGATTTACTGACGTTTGAAGAAAAAAACATTTACATTTAGGTACATGTGTTCCAACAGTATATTATTTTTTTGGTTAGTTTGTTTAAAATTTTCAGGAAAAATCCTGAAACTTAATTGGCCATTTTTTATGTGTCTCCTTAAATAAAGTTTCTGAAGGGGTGGAAAATTATAAGGAAAAAAACCCTGTACCGGGTGTTTCATATTTTTTTACTCTAAATTTTTTTTTCACCAAGGTAATACCATAAGAAAATGTAAATTTGAAGAAAACGTTTGTTTTTTTTAAAGTATGGTTCCTATGAGGAACCCAAATTTTCATTAATTTTAGCTTCTATATAGAAATTTTGACAAATACATAACAACTTGCCTTATTCTGCAACTTTTGATTTACTTTGGTAAGTCAAAACTCTAAATGTATTTAACGTACAGGCCTGGAAATGTTTCCCAAGATTAAAGAGAAGAAATACTAAAATACCCGTTTTCGCGTTTTTTCAATACCAAATTTCTTTCCTCGGAAAAAAAATTGCAAAAAAATACTAACACCCTACCTATCGAATATGAACACATTAAAAATATGCATGAGTAAAAATATTTACCTTTCATATATTCTCTACACCAGTAGTTATATAAGAAAAATTGTGGTTGTCATTTTTCCCTTACTTTGGCTAATTATTAACCCAGAATAGGTGTATTCTTTCCAAAAATTTGGAATTATTTTTTCCAGAAAAAACTACTACTATACCTACAAAAAGAATTTAATTTGCTTTTTCCCATAGGAACCTTACTTTTAAAAAGTTTCAAACATAACCTTCAAAATCAAGTATTTTTGGGTTATTCGAGAGGAAGTTTAGTTAAGTTGAAAAAAAAATTGTGTGTACTTAAGACCACACGATAGAAGTGAAAATTTCAACAAGCGGGGTCACCGTTTGTCAGAATTTCGATTCGAGTCTTCGTTGCAGAGATACGGGCGAAAAACGGTTTTTCCCCCAAAAATCACCCCATAAATTAGAGCCCCCCCGTATGGTCTAAGGTGGCCCCCCATGAAAAAACCATAAAAATTTCAACCCCGTACCTCCTCCCGTTCTCCCGAAATTAATTATTTAAGTTTTTCCGTCTCCCCCCTCCCCTGGCCAAACGGGGGGAGGGTACGGACTCCCGTTCTCGTCCAGGGTCTTCTTTTTCCCCGGCTTCATCCCCTGAAATTTTCAGCCCTCTACCTATACGGGAACGGTTTCCCCCCAAAATCCCCCCCTTAAATTACAGCCCCGGTCCCCCCGTATGGTCTAATGTGGCCCCCATGGGGCGCACCTACCATAAAAATTTCGACCCCGTACCTCTTCCCGTTCTTCTGAAATTAATTAAGTTTTTCCTTCTCCCCCCTCCCCTGGCCAAACGGAGGGGGGTACGGTGTCCCGTTTTCGTCCAGGATCTTCTTTTTACCCCGGCTACATCCCCTGAATTTTTTTTTATTTTATTTTCTTATCCAGCTTTCCTCGTACGCTCCAAGAAAAATCTGGTGTCACTTCGGAAATCCCCAACCCCGAAAACGCCCATATCATAAATGCCCTTTTTTTTTCGTTTTTTTTTCTTACCCAGAAAAAACTTGAGGTCATATTGGGAGTCCCCGTTCCCGAAAACTCCCTTATACCGAATTTCAACTCTCCAGGGCATATCATTTAAAACTTACAATTTTTAAGCGAGGTGTTGGGGGGATAGAAATCATAAATTTGTTTTTTGGGATCAGTACATAGCAACCCCTACCTATCGAATATGAACGCGATCGGAAAAAAAGTATATTTTTCCCCCAAGAAGGAAAAATAGGCGCCTCCGTTTAAAAAAAATACCGAAGCAAATTTTTCCATATTATAGAAAACGAATTATTACCGATTTTATGGAATAAAACCGCAGGCTTCCTCAGTTTAGGGCCACAGGGGTATACAGGGTCAAAATATTTTTAAAAAATTAATGTCACTTTTGAAATCAAAACCCCCATATATAGCAAGTTTCCAAAAAAATTCTCCAATTTTGCCCAGTTCACGTTCTCTGTTGATGGTTTACCCAATTTTACAAGGATATTCTATGCAATTTTATAACGATAAACAAAGGGAATATTTAAAACAATTATCAGCTCTTATATATTTTCAATCACACATTCTGCCCATTCCAACAAGATTTCTATACTTTATAACCGGCAGCCGGCAGTCCACTAGGTTTATAATTATTGTTGTTGACGCTCATCTCATCAATTCCAACCCGCGGCGGACGAACGACATCCAATATTCAAAATATCAAAATAATAATAACGGTAAGCCGGTACCTAAATACGTCCACCGTGAAATCGGCCTCACACCGTAACGGCCGTGTACCCAGCCTTACCCGATCGCGAAATCATAATAATCAAATAAAGGGCTCCGAAAAATTATTCGTTTTAAAATACACAATGAATGCAAAAGAGTAAGTAGACCGGCGGCCATTTGGCAACAGTGTGCGATTTTTACCCATCCCCATTACCACTTTTGTTCAATTAAAAAAATAAAACCTGTAATTCACAATGTAGGTGAAACCATTGTATAAAAAAAGAACGTAGCTTCTTCTCAAGAGATGGCGTCACTTTATTTTTTAAGTTTTCCGCCTCGTAGTGCCATCTATTACAACTTATATGATTTAATATGCGAAGGAGAATGCAGTACATTTAAAATATCCTACTATTTCTTTTTATACAATGGTAATACTTATAATAATTAAACTTACTTGAAATTGGAAATCCCGGGTATTTTGCCTCTACTACTACAAAATACAACCATACACTTTCGGGATTCTATTTTGGTAGCATCCCCATTGTTTATGTGCATATTGTTCAATTTAAACGAAAATTAAAATAGGGTACGCACAAACCACAAACGTGAACCACTAACTAAAACTAATTAAGCAACTACAGACACTAGATCTAAAGAAAGTAAAAACTCGAATTATTAACTCAAAACGCCGGCCGTCAAAACGAAAACACGTCAAAGACAAAAGCCAAGTTCGATCCTGACCGACGCCTGCTGAGACGGCAAGTGTTTTAGTGCGCACGACAAAACGGTATCTTCTTTGTTTACGTTTTTTCATTTTGCGTCGATTTTGTCATGCGCAGAAACCTGTTTTTTCGCCCATAGGTTGCCACTTTTGAATAGTGCGACAGGCGGCTATTGCTTATCCACTCCTATACAAATCAATGATTATAAGAGTGTTAGGGCAGAGCTGCAGAGGCTTAAGGAGAATGGGCAAAATAATAAAATGATCAAATATATTAATAATAAACCGACTATTGTAGGTAAAATGAATACTCAAAAATGCAGTAACACCTACTATACTTTTTAACTCTGATATAATATATCTCAATGCTCAGAGTATCTTAAAGAATATAGATCAAATAAGACAGTCTATTGTTTCTTATAATCCAAAAATTATTCTGCTAAGTGAAACACGAACCACCACAAGTATTGAGCAAAGTGAACTTTTTATAGAGAATTATACATGTGTTATATGTGACTCAAATAGTAGACATACTGGTAGCATTTTAATATGTATTAATAACAATTACAACTTTTCACACATTTAA
>MU181938.1:386785-407095 GCA_016904865.1 Pissodes strobi | reverse complement strand
AACGGGAAGAACTACGGGGTCGAAATTTGTATGGTAGTTGCGCCTCATGGGGGGCTACCTTTGAACATATGAAGGGACTGGGGTTCTAATTTAAGGAGGGATTTCAGGGAAAAAACGTTCTTTGCCGATATCTCTGCAACGGAGCCTCGGATCGAAAAACTGACAAGAGATGACCGCAGTGGGGGAGGGGGAAATCAAACCCCCTATCCCCCCCGGATACCCTAATAATTTCCAAAAAATTGTTAAAAATTGAAAAAAAAAAACTTAAAAGGTTGTTCGGAAATTTAATAAAAGTGTTATAAAATGAAATAGGAAAAAAAATTATAAAAAAAAAATAGAGAAACGCGGTTTTCAGCGAAAAAAAGGCGAAGGAGTTTAGCTGCGAGATCGGGGCTGGCAAAAATGGGAAGAAAAATAAATTGCTTTATGAAAAAAAATTTAAAATTTTGAAAAAATGCGGACACATTAAAAAAGCTTAAAAAATGCTCGGAAAGTTAATAAAAGAATTATAAAACCAAATAAAAAAAAAATGGAAAAAGATGTTCGGAAAGTGAATAAATGTATTATAAAACGAAATAATAAAAAAATAATATAAAAAAGTTAGAGAAACGTGGTTTTCGATGAAAAATAGCGAAAAAAAAAATTTGAAAAAGTGTCCAAAATTTGAGAACAAAAAAAGCTTAAAAAAATAAAAACTCAATTGCTAATATCTCTCAGAAGTTTCACTTCAGTTGTGTGCTTATAAAGGTGAAGCACATATGTTTTTTAAATCTTATTCTGCTTCTGTTATTTGAAATGTAACAATATGAAAGAATTATAAACGCCAAAAGATATACAGGCAGCCCAAGAACCGCCATAGGGTTTACCGTATATCATGTCGAAAAACGATTTCATACACCATAATATGGTATAAAGTTGGAGACTTTATCCGGAAAACACATAGTGACTTGTACGGATACTTTTTAAGATACTGTATATTATGCTATATTATGTGAACCTAATGATTTAATTGTTTTGAAATTAATATTTGAAAAAGTGGTTGTTTTGTGGTCAAAATGATAAATAAAACACTTTTTCTAATAATACTTATACTGAAACTACCCATACCCAGGTCACGTGTTTATGTGCGAAAATCCGAATATTGGGGTGATCGTCGTTTATTTACTTTATTTTATTATCGAGAACCTTTTACCTACGATGTGGTCGTCCCAGGGTCTTTTAGAAGAGATAGAGTTTGCATAAGCTTTAAATTTTACAATGAATTTTCGAGTATGT
The DNA here is from genome assembly GCA_016904865.1 of Pissodes strobi. Classification (NCBI taxonomy): domain Eukaryota; kingdom Metazoa; phylum Arthropoda; class Insecta; order Coleoptera; family Curculionidae; genus Pissodes; species Pissodes strobi. Next base: position 405,820 of record MU181938.1, on the reverse strand, counting down.
TATTTATTTATTTATTTTAATAATAATTAGAAAATTTACATATTGAACATTCCAGCGCACTATCAATTTAACATTTATAAACAACCAAATGGATAGCGGCATACCGATTGTTACAAATTTACCAATTTATGGAGAATATTAACAACTTGTAAACAATCAAATTTACATATTGCTAGGAATGCTAATCGATAGAAGAATCCCGATTAGTCGTTTTTTTTGCAGAAAACCTAACTTTTTTAATATAATTTTTTTCTTATTTCGTTTTATACTTAATAGTTGTATTAACTTTCAGAATTTTTTTTTACGTTTTTTCAATTTTTTCCATTTTTTCGAAAATTTTTGGGTATTTGGGGAGGTGGGGGTATAATTCCCACCCCCACTGATGGTGCCACGGGATCATCGCTTGTCAGATTTTCGGTTCGAGGCTCCGTTGCAGAGATATCGACAAAAAATTAGAGCCCCGGTCCCCCCATATGCTCAAAGGTAGTCCCCCATGAGGCGCACCTACTATAAAAATTTCGACTCCGTAACCCTTCTCGTTCTTCCGAAATTAACTATTTTAGTTTTTTCTTCCCCTCCCTCTCCTAGGCAAACGAAGGGGGAGGGGGTACGGGTCCCAGTTTTTGCTCAGGATCCTCACTTTACCCCCCCTACATGTCCTGAAAATTTCAACCCTCTAGCTATAGTGGAACATGCATAATTAAAGGGGCGTTTCACTTTGATAAGCGTTTAATTTTTTCTGACTTTACCCTCGCTAAAGAAGTCACTTCAATAATAATTAACACACAAACAAACCAAAGGAAACTGGCGTTCACGCAAAATTTCTGTCGTCGACGACTGTACTAAACAAATCTCGAACTAAACTAAACTGACAAGTACGTGGAGATGACAGTTGACCGGTCTACCTTCCACTCCAAATTTTTGGGCGGGATTTATGTTGTCGCTTCTCTGCGGTTGTTATTCTCGGCTCTTGTCTTGTCTCAAGGCAGAAACTGCTGCGCTTTTAACGTCATTGGTTGCTGTGTTAAATGTTACCTGTCACTGATATTTGTCATCAAAGACGACAAATAAAAGAAATAATTTAGAAAACCTCACTCTTCAAAATTCACCTCCCAAACTACCCTTAGAAACGGTAAGGCCCTTTGACATGATGGGCAAGGGGTAAATGGCGTAGGTCACGTGGTGCTGCTGCTCCAGACTAGACTGACCAAATCGCATAAGCTTAAGCTGAACTGGAAAATAAAATACCATGTATAACGGTTGTTGCTGTTAGGCCTTTCTGGTACAGTAACGGCGTTCAAGGTTCATTCAGCAGCCTCGAAAATGACCAGTCAACGATAACGACATCCATGCTTCTTTAGATGATTGTGATTATGGTGATGATGATACATGGATGACAAAAAGCACGAGGTTAAGTTCGAATGAAAAAATACTCCTTGTATTGCAGGTAGCTTCTTCTGCACAGCCAAGTGAGGTGGTGACAGACAGGTACATTTTAACAACCGGAAGCCGATGCTATCGACTTCTTCTGCTTATGGTAACAGATGACATCGAGTTCATTGAGGGTGCCTAAAAAGACTTATTTTGTCCCAGTACCCCGCCCTCCTACTACTATCCTACTTTAAGTGCCTTATTAAATTGTCATTAGAGCGCCCCCACGAATGAAATTTTCATTTAATATCGTATCGCTTTGCTTTGCCTCTCATCGGATAATTTATAAGCCTCACTCGAAAAATGATACATTATTCAAAGCGAAAAACGGACGATCAAATAGCGTTGTTTATTTCGGGTCTGTTCAAACGATTCGGGATTTTATTGGTGGACATAAATTCAGTTTTATGAAGATTAAATCTCTTTGAAATTCGAAACAAACTTTTCCGTTATGGATTAGTTCGGATTAGGACAATGGCGCTAATATTATCGGATCGTTTTGGACTATGCGTTATCTACTCTATTATGAAACTAAACATATACGAGATTTTCTATCAAAAATAAACCAACTCTAACTTCTACATGTATTTAATTAGAAAACAAGAAATAATAACTAGTGTTGTAGATTCGGTCTTGGGCGATTTTCTAAACAAACAGAGACTGCACGTGGGCAGTATAAATTACCATAGGGGCTAGTTCTAAAGTGAATTTGAAAATAAAAGAGAAACCTTTAGTATAATATAATTAATATATATATAAATGTCGGTAAAAAATTACAGCTTATCCTTCCGACGCATTATAAATAATTGGTTCCACCATAATTTCTAGATAATTTTTTTAGTTGTCCTTGTATAAAACATCCCTATCTGAATCCTTCATATGGGGACCGCTTTGGCTGGAAAGGAGTTTAAAGATAAGCTTTTATACGTGCACGAGAATATATAATAAAATAGAGCCGTTATGGTGCTTATCTTTAAACGGTAGTTTAAACGTCGTATCTTACTGCCGGCATAATGGTACAGTGAGCAAGCGAAATAAGAGGCAAATGAAAGTCACGAGTTGGATAGGAATATCTCCCTGTGGAAAATGAATTGTCTTAGTTTGAATATTTAAGATCATGGTAAGTATTATTCGATAATTATGCCGTTATATGATAAAGGAATATTTGGCTCAATATTCTTGAGTTAAAGACGTAATACTGAAATCAGACACTGAAGAATCACAAGAAATTATATGTATATGGCAGTAAATGAACATCTCCAAGGTATTTGAATCTATACTTACTTAGGATGAATTTTGTTTTTCAGCATGCATGCATTAATCTTAGGACTTTATTTCTATCTCTAAAAAGAAAAATAAAAAATTATGAATATTTTACAGGATGAAACATTGCTTTTTAAACATGAATCGTGTTGTTTATGGTGTGATTGAAACTTATTTAACAAATTTTTCCATTAATTCTGATTTTTAAATTAGATATAATTTTGCCTCATACATAAAATATAAGTTATTAAAAGTTAACTCATTTGCTCTAAGCTAATTAAATGTGTCCGAAGATAAAACTCTTTTTTAAAAACAATTTATTTTAAAATTAAGACTAACAATATGAATGCAAGCAATGGAATGACACAAATAGGTAAACTACATATATTTATAAGCTAGGTTATGCTGCGGTTGCAGTCTCCACGGTCTGGTCCAGGTCAGCAGGAATGGTACATGTAACTCCTCCCTTCTTAAGAAGCGAACATAACGGAGTTTGGGTGCGTTTCTTAATTCCCTTTGGAAGCTTCGTCGGGTTTCCTTTTGCTTGTTCCTTTGGATTGACACTTTCTGGAAATCCATTTTTGTATCTTCTTCTTAGATAATATATACAGGGTGGTTGCTACTACTATTGTTAGTGTGGTGATAGTAATAGCTCTCCATGTGATTGACTCGGCATCATTTTCATCGATTTCTTCGGTGGGCGCAGTCTATATATTGAGTCCTTTAGATTGAATATCTCCTCGAAGTTGACTTTACTGAGGTTTGCAATTTTGTAGGATTGTGTTTTCCTGAGAGCATCGATGCGGATTTCTAGTAGGATTAGTGGTGTTCCCTGTTTAAATTGGGGGTTGTTTGTGAACTCCTTTTTTTCTATCGTAACTTCGCAATTCCTCGGGATTCTGATAAGCGTGGGCAGATCGATTTTTAGATATTGATCTGAGCCACATTTGGAAAATATTTGTGTGTTGTTTGCGGGCAGGACCAAAACTTCTTCTTGCGACACTTGTTCGACTAAGAGTTCTTCCACGTGGATTTCGTCAGCACGGCAATTGACAGTATGGTGGTTTTTTAGTAGTTGAACGGTGCATTCATCTCTGGGCTTGAGATTTTCGTGGCAGTAGAAAATATCTTCAACTTCTGGACAGCTGGTTTCTTCAAATTATATGTTGTCTCTTGCCTGTGCTAGGTAGGGGTATTTTGGAACTACAAGGGTCTTATTTTGGATGATAGGATAGAGCTGGTGGAAAACGAAGGTTTCTGATCTCAAAATTGGTGCGTGAATCGCAAAAATTACTTTACTTTTAGAAAATGAGCCTTGTGTTCCAAAGAATTGATAGTATGATAAAATATTTTTGAAGTTTGGAATAGCGTCGTTGTTATAGAGAGATTTTAAGCACTGAGTTTTGTGAATAATTTCCGCAACAGAAATATGCAAAGCATTGAGTTTAGCAAACATTATAGCATCTTCTAAATTGTCTATGAATGTTATTAGGTTTTGACAATCAAGAATTATTTGGGATAGTACACTTTGAAAACTTAAGTAGGTTTGAAAACTACTAATTTCACTATCAAATGATGCCTGTAACATTTTTATTCCTTGTTCTAGTCTATCTTGATTATTTACTAAAGTCGATCTAGTTTTATTATAATTATTTATCAGTTGTTTTGACAAGGACATTTGAGTGTTTAAATGCTTTATGATATTTTTCTGATTTTGTTGCAGAGTATCAATTGCGTTGTCGTACCTATTACCATCGTCGGCATCTAGTGTGCCAAAAAGCCATCTATTTACACTTCCCACTATATTAATAAGGCCTCCTTTATTCCTAATGTGAGGATTTAAATTAGCTAGTTTATTTTGCGTAATGTTAATTAGAAACTCGTTTCTATAAAGTAAGTTATCGGCTAAGCCTTGATAGGATATAGGATTATTTATATTTTCATGTGTAACATGATCTCTTAACATAAAATAACTTGTTTTAATATTGGCTAATTGTCTACTAACTATGTTTAAATCTAAGTAGTGTATGTTTACTATGTATAAGTTTGGCGTTGCCTAACTGAATGGGTAGTATGGGATTTTTTACAAGGGTAAGCTGGATATCTTCACTGTTGGTCAGCTGAAGTACCAGTAGTAACATCAGGCTCTGAAGGCTCGGGGGTGCCATTTCCTTCCTGCAAATATCGTTTTTGTTTAGTCTTAGGTTTCTTTGCAGAGTTTTTATGATAAGTGTCCTTGTTTGTTTTTAATTTAATAGAGCTTTGGCTATCAACTTTTACTTTTTGGAACTTAGGTAATGAATTATTTCGAAGTTATGTTTTAATATAAGCCGGTTCCTGGAGTGAAAATTGAGGTGGATCTTCTCGTTTTTCGTTTCTGTTATTGATTACCTTCTCTTTCACTTGTTGGTTGCTTTCTCTTATTTTTTCGTAAATTGAATATAGTCTGATAAAATTACATGGTCACTAAGTTCGAAGGGGTCATTTGTGTTAATATGACCTTTAATAATTTCAAAAGGGGTAAACTTTGTTACGCTATGGATGGAATTGTTGTATCCTAGAAGAGCGAGTTTCATTAGTTGCTCGGGGGAATACTGCTTATTTTCCATGTTCAGACATCTGTAGTGTTCGATCAGCGTAGAATGGAACTTTTCTACAGGATAGTTTGAATTGCTATTCTTTGCTGTTGTATAGTGTAGTTCAATTTTGTATATTTTACAGAAATCATCCAAGTTTTTATTCTTCAACTCAGTTCCTCGGTCCGTGGTAACCTTTAAGGGTAGTCCGTGGTGAGTGATAAAATTAAGTACATTTTCGATTACAGCGGGTCCCGTTAGGCTATAGATTATATGCTTGACCGTATTTAGAAAATGCACCAATTATAGTCAAAAATGTTTCGTTCTCGATCTTGAAAGTATCTATATGTAATTGTTCGAAGAGTCAAGAAGGTGTAGGGGTTAGATTGAATTTAACTGCAGGGGGATCTCTGTCATATTTATTCTTCTGGCATGTTTCACAAGAGTTTACATATTGTTCTATGTCCATATTCATTTTTGGCCAATAATTTCATGCGCCTAGTGCTAGTTGCATTTGGTTTATGTCTCTATGACAAGTTTTTGTGACATGGTACATATCCAGTTTTTCTCCTTGTTCGTCTGCTAATTCGATGTATTCTAGCATTTTAGAGCATTGTACAAATTTAAAGCATGTATTAGTGAAAAGACTCTGTAGAGTTGTCGTAAACGTTTGAACTAAAGGGCTATTCCTAAAATATAGAGCATATAGCCGTTTAGCATCAATAAGTTCTTTTAAGAGTTTTATGATACATGATGTTGGGTCATTTTTGGGCAAGGTAACAAAAATACGAGTATTTTCGAAAGTTTTTTCGAAATGACATTTAAGTTGATCGATATCGCCTTGTGTCAAAATAATTTGATTTTTATATACATTCAGGATACGTTCGGTGATTGGTATACCGAAAATTGGGATTTCATGTGAGTAGTGGATCGTTTCTAGGTCGTCTGAATCCTCATTTTGGATGTTTGGTTGCGACATTTCTCCTTCTGAGTTTGGTGGTTTAATTTGGATATTTGAAATAACACTGACTTTTTGTTTTTTGTGTCCCAAAATTTCGTCAAGTATTTTTTGATCCAAGTCAGGAAGTTCGTCGGGATTTTCACAATATTTTTCGATGACCTCGTCTACATCGCCTGGATTGTTACATACAGATGATGTTTCTATAGCGTAGTGATCATTGTCTATGGGGTTTCGTGATAGGGCATCTGCCGCTTGATTTGTTTTGCCCTTTTTCTACTTTATAAAGTAGTCGAATTCTTCCAATCTGAGACGCCATCTGACAAGTCTGCTGTTTGGTTCGCGAAGTGAATAAACCCATTGTAATGGTTTATGATCTTTTAATGTTGTAAATTTGTATCCAAACAAATATGGTCTGTAATATTTTACGCCCCAGGCTATTGCTAGTAACTCTTTTTCGACAGTCGAGTAATTTATTTCGGCTGGATTGAGAGTGCGTGATGCATAACAAATAGGGTGACCATTTTGTGACAATATCGCTCCGATAGCGTAGTTGGAGGCATCAGTATTTAATTCGAATGGTTTAGTAAAATCGGGATAGCACAATACAGGTTCTGATGTTAAAATAACTTTACAAGTTTCGAAACAATCCAAAAATTCTTTAGTATGCACGACTTTTTCGTTTTTCTTTAAACATTGGGTCATGGGTTTCGTTATTTTTGCAAAGTTTTATATAAATTTCCTGTAGTAACCTAACAATCAGAGAAATTATTTAATTTCTCTTTGTGTTTTAGGTATGGGAAATTCCTGTATAGCTACGATCTTTTTCGGGTTCGGTTTTATCCCTTCTGTAGTTACGACATGTCCTAGGAATTCCACTTCTTTTCTAAGGAATTCACTTTTGTCGAGTTGGATTTTTAATCGTGCTACTCGTAATTTTGAGAATACTAGCCTTAATTTGGAATATGTTCTTGCAGTTCTGTACTGAATGTTATGATATCATCCATGTAAACTAGGCATATTTTATTCTGCAAATCTTTGAGCACTTCGTCCATAACTCTTTGGAAGGTAGATGGAGCGTTTTTTAAGCCAAAAGGCATGCGTAAAAATCCGTAGTGGCCGTTTTCCACTGTAAACGCCGTTTTTTCTATAGAATTTTCCGACATTTCTATCTGGTGGAAGCCGCTTGCTAAATCCAACGTAGAGAAATAGTTTGCTCTGCCTAGTTTGTTCATTATTTCATTTATATTAGGGATAGGGTACCGGTCGTCAATCGTTTTTGGTTTATGTTCCTAAAGTCTACTACTAGACACCATTTAGGTTTGTTGCAAGCATCTAGCTTTTTCGGGACAATCTATATGGGTGAGCTCCATGGGCTAGCTGACGGGCGAATGATTTCTTTTCCTAACATTTCGTTTACTTGTCGTCTGACTTCATCTTTATGCACATACGGGTATCTGTAGGATTTCGTGTGTACCGGGATTTCGTCGGAGGTTTTAATATTATGTTTTACCTTAGAGGTAAAACTCAATTTATCTCCTGGCTTAAAGAATATATCCGAGAAGTCTAGACATAAATTTGATATCGATCTTTTTTCCTCGGTGTTCATGTGCTCGGTACGTATTAAGTCTTGTATACTAGTTTCTCGTTTCGCCTTGTATGCGTAATTTTCGTTCTCATTATTCCTTGTTTCAAACGTATACATTTCATATAGCTCATCTTTAAATGAGTCTACAGATATCGGCTGATTCAATGTAACGTTTATTATCTTATCGGTATGGTTTTGCATTTCCACTGCAGCGATTCCATTCTTAGAATAAGATAAGCAATGTGGGATTAAAAGACCGTTAATTTTCATTTAATTTATTAATATATCGCCTTCGAATATGCTGGTATATTCTTAATTAGTTTTTCATGAGGATTAACTGAGAATGAAAATTTGATGTCAGCAGGTGACCTATATTCAAGGAAATTGCTATACATTTGCCGACAAGATTTTTATTATGTAGATCGATATTTAAATTCATATTAACTAAATCAAGGAGTCCTATTACTCCGTCGAAATAATCATAAAAATCATACAGAATAAAATCAATTTCATGTTTAATTCCGTATTCTAAAAATGCGGGGATAGTAGCCTGAAATTGTGTTTGTTGACTGCCTACAGCTGTTTTTATTGTATTTGTTGTTTGGTATACACGGTTAGGGAAATATCTTTCGGCGAAAGATGGATTTAAAATAGATCTACTGCTACCAGTATATATCAAAAGTTTTAGGTCGAGTGATTTTATTTTGACATAAGGGAGGGTATTATTTGATGAGATATTAATCTCTACTAGATCTGGCGGCCCTGGATCGGGAAAATTTTCAATTTCCTCGGAAATTTGACTATTTGCGAAATAGGCCTGGTCGTCATTGTTGGCATTGGAAGCATCGTAGAATTGGGGGTAATTATCTAGCTCTGGAAGATTTTCTTGAGGGGATTCCTGCGGAAAATCTTCGTTTGGGTATTCTTGAGAATACAATTCTTCCGAATATGGGATTAGGCCTTGAACTTTGATTTTGGAAATTTTGTCTATGGCTCTGCATAGAAGGAATACGAGATGTCGTAGACATTGGGGTAGGTTTTGGCAATTGATTTATGGGCGTTTGATTAGGACGGAAAACGTTTTGAGGTTTTCCAAAAACTTTTTGATTGGTGGGGAATTTCCTTGGCGGTAAATTCCTGGGCTGGATATTAATTGGTTGGGATCCCCATTGGAGTCTTGGTGTCAAGTTTTGTTGTGTCGACCATTGATGTCTTGGTATAAAGCTTTGTTGTATTGACCATTGAGGTCTTGGTGTAAAGTTTTGTTGTGTTGACCATTGGGGTCTTGGTGTAAAATTTGAATAGTTTTGCGGCTGGTGTGTGTTAAAATAGTTAGGCTGTTGTGAATTATTTGGGTTAGTTTGGGTTAGTTTGGGTTAGTAATTGTTCTGGAAGTTATGATGATTATTTGATGGTTTTTGAGGGGTTAAGGCTCTATAAGGTTTATTTACATCATTAACATTACCATACAATCTTTCAAAATTTTCAAATTCGTTCGCACACGCCATTGCGTCTTCTAAACAACTAGGTTTCCTTAAATACATGTTATTTTTTCAATGTACCTGTGCAACCAGCTATAAAAGTATTTAAAGCAGTTTTATCGTAATGTTTAATTTCACACACCTTTTGTTGTGGGGGCGAATTAGGATCGTTACTAATACGTTGCGCTACACTACTACGTAAAAGTTGTAATCTACTGCCAAAATTTAGGTGTTCGCCGTTATAAGGCGTAGTTCTTGTGAGTTCTTGAACAAGGCAATCTAGATCTCTTCTGTCAGAAAAACATTGAATTAAAGCGTTTTTTAAACTTGTCCAATCATTTAATTCGACTCTATTGCCTACCAAAACTTCGGCTTTGCCTACTAATTTTTCTTCAATTGATTCGAAAATATGTGCGTCTAGCTCCCTATCTTTGAACATTGAATAGCTATCAATTAGACTTTCGCATCGCTTAATAAATTTATTTAGAGTATCACTATTCCCATCGAAGGGCTTGATTATTTCTAACCTAGATTTAAAAAGGTCCCAATTCATTTTGGGTTGTGAGCCTGAGGCTGTTCCTTCCGTATTAGATGCTATGTTTATTTGTTTATCTTCAATGCTTATATTAATTTGACTTAGTTTCTGTAGTAACTCGTCTATTTCGACGTTATCCTTAATAGACATAAGTAATTAAGTGAAAATATCTTATAACATGCATTAGTTATAAATAAAACTTATGAATGTATTGATTAACGAATAATCAATTTTCTTTTAAATAAAACTTATTTAAACTTACTAACTAGCGAAATAACTGATTTTTAGTTATTTCTAATTCTTACGCTATTTCATTTAAATTTGCAGAACACTGATTTTTAGTTATTTGCAAAAGTGAGTCTCAATTATTAATATATAGAATCAATATCAATCAATAAAATTCAAATACGAAACCGCAAATAAAAGGATCAATATAGGGTAAAAAGGAATAAAGCTCTTACGAAGGTCCACGTATTGGGATCGACGTCTTTGTTCTTCCTCTTCTTGATTCCACTGTTGCATCCTCAAGTCGATGTCGCTGGGTCTTATCGTTGGGGTTCTTTTGGATTGCACTGACAGGGTAGAAACCACTCGTAGATGTCTTTTACCGCACGATTTTCGACACTCTACCGCACAATCCTACCGACTGCGCCAATTAAATATGTCCGACGATAAAACTTTTTTTTCAAAACAATTTATTTTAAAATTAGGACTAACAATCTGAATGCAAGCAATGGAATGACACAAATAGGTAAACTACATATATTTATAAGCTAGGTTATGCTGCGGTTGCAGTCTCCACGGTCTGGTCCAGGTCAGCAGGATTGGTACATGTAACTAGAGCTATAATAATAATAATTCTTATTATTGTTATTATAATTATGAAATTTTAGTCCTCTCCACCCTATCCTAAAAGCGACCGCCTATCGATCGCTTAACATCTACTAATTTCATACTAACATTGGCACATTTAAAACGCTGATTAATTTAACGAGTGACATGTGATTAATCGAGGTTCAAAGTAGTGGCTTTTAGTGTATAATATTCCATTGTCTGCCTGTTAACAAATATTTTATCGGGGCTTGTAAATATTTGTGTTGGGAACATTTTGAGCAGCTTTAAGCATTCCCTTAAAAAATACTGTATATTTCTAAAAAGAAGTTTGGAGATTAGAATTATTATAACCTCATTCTCAAACGATAGGCAACATGGTTACCCTCAACTATAAAGGCGTTAGGAATTAACCAATAATTAAAATACAGACTCATGGGCAGCTCCCCAGGCAACTCCCGAAAGGAAACTCTTATACGACTAATGCATACACACAATGGACTTCTTTGGAAGATGTAAAACATCAACATATTTAAGGCTTTTGCTTAAAATCCAATTGGAGGAACATTTAGAGGCAAGGAAGGAAATACGAAAAAAATACACCTGTTAATGGTTTGTTTTAAATCTGCTAGCACTAAATAGTTTAAACCAACCATCGCCAAGGTCATGAGCCTTGAAAATGCATTCGGGCTAATTTTCATTCCCATTTTTCTAATATTTTCATCTGAAACTGACCTCCTTCCCTAGTAAAAGCTGTGCATGGTCTACTTTCTGGATGTAGTTTTACCTGAAAATATCCTTGAGCCAAATCCAAATGAGAAAAATAAATCGCCCCTGACAAGGAATCTAAAATTTCGGTAATGCTAGTTAATGGAAATTTCTCGTTATCTTTTATTTGCTTATTGAGCAACCTATAATCTATAACTACGCTCGTCGATTTAACCCCATTCCTATCTGCTTTTCTAGGTACTATTAGTAACGGTGCTGACCATTCCGATCTAGCTTTTTCTATTATACCTTCGCGTAACATTCTTTCGATGTGATTGTGCGTTTCACCCTTCTGTGCATGTGGTATCCTATATGGCTTAACATAGATTGGATGGGCGTCTTTTTCAACCGTATTTTTTGCTTATAAACATTTGTGACCGTTAGGGGATCTCCTTCTAGGTGGAAAACATCCGCGAATTTAGCACACATCTTTTCAATCGAAGATTTCTCCTCGTTATTAGCTGACGACGTGTTAACTAAATCTAGTAATCTCTCGACACGCTCGACTGAAATGCTACTTTTGCCAAAACTACATACTCCTTATTTAGATAGATTTTTTACTTTTGGTTAAAAATTCCGAAGTTTAACTTCTCGTTTGTTAACGTTTAGAATCCTAACTGGAATCCTATTATTTTGCGGTTTTACAATAATATTAGCAACAACCACTCCTTCACTCACTTCATCATTCAGTATCACGCATTCATCTATCTCATCCGTTTAACAATATTCAATTACTTCACATCGCGGGGATATTGTCGTATAGTAGTCACATTTTGACTGTAAGGGTATGGTTACTTTATTATTTTTACTACAAAGGGAAATAAAAAAAAATCTCGTAATCAATTACACCATCGTCAAACTTATCAACAATAAAAAATTCATTATTAAATTTCTCAGCATTTATCATTAACGAAATATTTGTCGAACCTACTGATAATGTTGAACCAGAAATTCCTTTTATATTTATTTTCTTAGTTGTTTTTATAATTTCACGCTTACTCGAATATTCAGCAAAAATGCAACTAATGCTCGCCCCACTATCAATTAAAAATAACAACTCGTCCGTTCCATACCTTATGTTTATGTAATTAAATGCATTAATATTTAAATTAAATACTTCTGAATTATTAACATTATGAGCCTCGAAAAAAAACGCTGATTGTTACGGTTTGTTGTCTGTTTATTATTCTCCTAGTTTTCCGTGCTGTCAGCAAAATAAAACCTACTTGTTTGAAAATAGAGACGGTCCCGGACCTTGTCCTTGATGCTGATTTGGTTCCGATGCCTGCCGTCGATCGAAATTAAACCTTTGATTACCACGGTTATTAAATATATTGCTATTGTGTCTACCGCGATTACCACGACTATAGGATTTATTAAAATTACCTCGACCTCTCATGTGAAATATATTAGGACCGGAGGAAAAATTACAGTTTTTAACCAGTACCTCCTGTTTCGCGCTTACTACCGCGTTTTTCAAATTTCCATACTTTCTTGCCTTCACGATAGCCCTTAATTCGCTGTTCCTTAATTCGTTGGAGACTGCACTTATTGCAATTTTTTCATTAACTTCGCGTAAGGCTCGTACAGCCGTATCATCATTATTCGCTGGAGCTATAGTCAATTAAAGTAAAAGAGTTTCGATTACGTTAGCATATTCATTGATAGTATTTTCATCTCGTTTTACACAATGCATTTGGGTCGATAAGGCAGCAGCTGATTTTTTGGTTAGTAAAGTTCATATCAATAATTAATTCGTCAACACTATTATACGATTTTTCTAATCGCAACTTCGCTTTTTGAGTTAACTTAGCTTTTAGAATATATTTTATCAATAAAGGCTTTCCGTCGTTATCTATAAGCTCGCTATACAATTCAATGGCGTCATTTAATTGCATAGTAGCCTCCTCGGTACCATCCATCGACGGCAACAAGGTTACTGTGGTTAAATCAAATTTTAAAACAATTTTTCTAAAATCTTACATAATTCTATAACTTCACTCAACTCTACCATACTACTACCAAAATTGGATTCCGCAGTGGTAGGTCAACATTACATGCGCTGCGGATGGTGGAGGAGGCAAAGATGTCCATAAATAAGGACTGGATTGTATTGATATTGCTGGATGTTAAAAATGCATTTAACACTGCCAGGCATAGCCTTATAATTAAAGAGCTGAATCAGAGAAAGATAGCCCCATATCTGGTTAATATCGTGTCCAGCTACTTAAAGCATAGAAAGATAACCTGCAATAAAGCTGAAACAATTGGAATCAACGCGGGAGTTCCACAGGGCTCGGTGCTCGGGCCGCTCCTGTGGAATCTTCTATATGATGGAGTACTGAGGGTACCACTTACGACGGAAGCCAGAACCATAGCGTTTGCAGATGATCTGGCTTTGGTCGTGGCTGCGGACGATAGGAATGCACCGACTTGGTATACGGATGAATGTTTGTATATAATCAATCGATGGATGACTGAACATGGCTTGGAATTGGCACCAAATAAAACAGTGGCCCTGATGCTGAAAGGTAAGGGTAGAAAAGGAGATATAGAATTTAAACTACGAGATTCAGTAATTAACCCATCCAGATCTGCCAGATATCTGGGAGTATACTTGGACGATCGTGGTACGTTCGGCGTGCATGTTGTGGAGACTATTAAGAAGGCGGAACATAGAGCTGCCATGCTCACGAGACTTATGCCTAACGTGGATGGACCGTCAAGCAATAAAAGAGTGGTGTTGTACTCGGTTGTACAGAGCATCCTGTTATACGGCGCACCCATTTGGTACAGCGTATTGCGGATAACAAATACGAGAGTATGCTGGCATCGGTCCAGAGAAAAGTGTTACTCCGAGTAGCCTCGGCATATAGAACGGCCTCGTTCGCAGCGCTGAATGTTATTACAGGTATACCACCCATTGACCTGCTAATAATGGAAACAAAGGCAATATATGACAGCGAAGACGCAGATAAGGCTCTAGTGAAGTCCAGAGCGAAACGGGACACCACCATGTTGTGGCAAGAAAAGTGGAACGAAACCACAGATAAGGCTCAATGGACCAAAAAACTCATAGGCAATATAGAAGGATGGACACTCTGCCAGCATAGAAGGCTGGATTTTTGGCTCAAACAGGTCTTGACCGGCCATGGATTGTTTGCCAGTTATTTAAAGAAGATGGGCATAACAGAGTCAGACGCGTGCAAATACTGCGGCGCCTTGGACGACGCGGAACATACAATCTTCGAATGTGTAAGATGGAGTGAACTAAGAACACTAGCAGTAAGATCTCTAAACGTAAATAGTATACATATTGAATCATTCGTAGAAACAATGGTGAGGTCAAAAAAAGGGTGGGACGTGATGCACAATATGGTCAAAATAATAATGAAGACAAAAAAAATCGGAGGAAGGGATTAATATTGCATATCGTGAATAGAATATGGATAAGCACATTTGCGCATAGCACCGCCTACTTCCCCGTTGACATATCGTTGCCCCGTGATCCAGGGGAGTGGCAAGAGGTACATGAGGGGTTTTAGTGGGTATACAGAGAGGAGTCCCACACTACGTCATGCATTGATGCCGGAAAGCCAGCATGAAGTGTGCATAAAGCATTTCCCCTGACAAAAAAAAACTACCAAAATTTAAACCGAAAATTAAACATAGCTTACAATAATTTAGACTTTCTCCTTCCGCTTTACAGCACCTCTTGACTCCGTCTGATTTCGTTCCGTATCTTCTTTTCCATACCTTCCTTCACTCGGTAGATACAGTACGCTACAACAGCTATGGCAGCTACACAAAAGGCTACAACTGCCAAAAGTTCGCTTATTGAAAATCCTTTAGCAGTATCCTGAGTTACACCTCCACCGTTACCGGCTTGATTTACCAAAACTTCTTCTTTCGTCTGACTGGAGCCCATTACTTGGTACCGCTTTGTCGCACTAACACCAATTTACTTAGTTACTATCCAACAGTATGCAAGGGCTGGCAGGATCGCCATGTGATGTTCTCTGTTAGTTTAGCCAGTATCGATGCATACTGAAGGAGACAACTCGCGTAGTTTTAAGATTTTATTAGTAAAGCGTAAGTACTTGATAATACACTAATAGGAATCTAATGGGAAAAAGTTGCCTTCACAGATAAATGTACATATACAAATAATCACTTTAAGGGTTTGTCTATATTATACTTAACCTCTACTAAACGATTACTATTATCTAAATATCCTGAATGCTTATTAATAACACCAACGAATTCATGGTTGTCCTAGATTCTGTCGCCCTGAACCATCAAGGCAATTATGCAATAATAATACCTATAATTTGTCTAAATTACGGAATCCAGTACATGAGCTTCAATATCTGGGCAACTTTGTTTAACCTTAAACAAGCCTAGATCTCTTTTATTGGATAAATTGACTATTTCGATAATGTTACGAGTCATACTATTTCTCGCGGTTTTTATTTTAGATACCTGTAACTAGAGTATTAAACCAATTTTCTGTTTATCTATCTATCTGTTTCATTTAATTAGCTTTTAGTATCAGTATTCCAAAAGGGAAGTAAGTAGTAAGAATATTTGATTTGAATTATTAAGGCTCAATAATGGAATGTTTTGATTTATTGATTTATCTTTATTCTAAATTGACTTAACTTAACTAGATTAATTATTGTTTATATGTTTTTTATTATTATTGCTGAATTTCTGGCTTTCACCGCTGAATTTATTATTCACATTTTATTTTGTTGCGAAGCCTAAGCCAAAACGATTTCAACTTGGGAATTTTCCGACTGGCAGCTAATCCCAATGATCAAAAAATCATTTTAATTAGTAATCAAGTAGGATTGTCACTTTCTGATCAATACAAGGATGCTAACCCTAACTATAAAATGTTACCAAACGACTATACATTTATTAAGGCTACAAAAAAATACATGTTTTGTTCACATTGGCAACGTTGGGCATCATAGTTTATTTTCACTGAGCTCTTAAAATTGATTACTGCATGCATTGCATGCTTTCGACGATATAACCCAACTCCAACCCAAAATCCTTGAAAATAACATATCACATGGAGATTTCAGTTAATGTCGCCCTCTCCTTATTTATGAAAAATATTTTAACAGATAATTGTTCGTCCATTATTACTAATAAAACATGAAGAAAACAAAACTTGAAAAAGTGAAAATAAAATATCTTGAAAATCATATTAAAATATAGTGTGTGCTAGGTTATATCAGTATTATGGCAGCCTGCAACATATTAGCATTACCTAAACAAACAAATATCATGTTTCCAAAATGTGCGAAAATTAAAAAATTCTGATTTGTTAAGAGACAAAAATACAAAAAATAGAAGATGAAACAACAATTTTGAGATATTTCGAGATCATTACAACGAGTATTACATAGCGTTTTGCGAATAGCACAACTAGGTCATTACGCTTTTAAGATTTGCTAGAACATGAATATTTATTTATTTATTACAATGACTATTTCACTAGAGTGTTTTTTACTGGTAAAACGTCATAGCAAATGCTCGTTTCCTACACTCGCGGATGCTGTGACAGTATCGCTACATTCCATGCCATATTTCACTTTTCGAATGGCCCTCCGCTCGCTACCGCTCGCTACGGGGGCTCAAGAAAAGGAAACTAACCAGGTGCTAACCCAATCTAACCCAAGACATACCCAAAAACAAGAAAAAAACAGTTTAGAAATATAACCTTAAAAAAATGTTTAAAACACCGACGGGGTTTGAACTCGAGTCGCCGAAGTGAAGGCTAATCATGCAAACCCCTAGACCACCAGGGCACATACAAACGATTGGTTGCATCACGAAGACATGACGCGCAGGTGCGCGCGCACGCATGGAATGTAGCGATACTGTCACAGCATCCGCGAGTGTTTCCTACTGACAAAACTACTACCTGCCCGTTAATTGAGTGGTTTTTTAGCGACAAAACTTTGACAGGTCCATCAGAAAGCTGTCTGGTATAACTATTATTGTGAGTTTGACAAACGACATTAAGGCTAGTTTTTCTCGTGAAATAGTCATGACGAATACCACTCGAGAAAAAATTGTGTAGACAAAATTATTCTCAAGGTTTTATTCAAGTTTGTTGCTTTTCGGTAATTTCGCTCATGACGTTTTTGACAAAATCACTCGCCTGACGGCTCGTGATTTTGATACCAAAAATATCATTCGCGAAATTGCCAAGCAACAAAGTTTCATACCTTTCGAAAATTTTGCCGACAAATTTTTTTCTCTTGTGATATTATATATGAAAATATCAACTTATTCCTTAATATCTAATGTTTTGTCAAAATTTTCTAGCACAGAAATGCATTTAGTAAAACATAAAAAATAGATGAAATCTTATAAAGCAACATCATTGACGAGTTCAAACGAAAATAAATATCCCAGACATTTTTAAAATGATAATATTTACTGAAAAATTGCAAATTAAAGCAAATTTACAACCATAAAGATTTTTTCAATTTGTCATTCTCCAATTGTTCTGGTTGAAAGGTCAAGATGATTGTAAGAATGTTCGTCGCGAACCTTTATTTTTCCAGCATTTTCCAATAACAATGGGATTTCTTTAAGGTAACTTAAGGGACTAATTGCCATTTTAGTCAATTCAAGTTTTAACAAATCCGTGCCATTAAATTAAATGTTCGAACACTTAACTCATTGTATTGGATTGGGACATTGTTCGAGTTGAAAAATAAATTAGAAATGAAGTATATAGAGCGTGCACTTTGTAATACAAATATATTTTCCAAGTAGTTACAACTTGAATTTCAACTCTACCCTTCGTTACTTCATACAAAAGCGATAAACAATATCGTCGACAATGTAAAATTAATTCAATTATTCACAAAACGACAATGGTATAATGTCGACATTTAATTCTCAATAGATATTCTCTACTTGTACAGGAATTAGTATAAAAATAATACTTGTGGATGTACATTACGTAAATTTTTTATACAAATTTAAATAAAGATATCAGGAGCATTTTAAGGTCACATAACTCTTATACCACAGTCAGTACTCTCCTCTACTATATAAAATAGTATCTTTAGGCTCCGGCCTTCCATTATGTGACATATGGAACCTAAAGAGAACATCAATAAGTGTATCCGCCCAATCTGGAAATATTTTGTAGCCTGACTTCTGTGCAGTGTAACCAGCTTTATTCGCTAACCGCTCATGCAGCTGTACATATGCCTGATTCACTCAGCCGGTGGTAATTTTTTTTGAAAGGCGTGGGTAAAATTTGTGGTCGTTAGAGTCGGCGCCACTAAATTTTTATTGTAAGAAATTAATTAGAAATCCTGTCGGTTTGAAAATTGGATATTCAAATTTACAAAAAAATACCCTGTGAAATGAGAGAATTAAAATGAGATTAAATTATAGCTTTACTTTAGTTTCCAAAATAAACACCAGGATTACAAACAACTTTTTTATTAAAACTAACTGCGCATGTATAACAATATACCATTCCCGAATTAAGGAAATACTATCGACTGACGGTTACTATTTTTTTTTAAATGCGATAGAAAATCACTGCCGCTGACTCATCAGTA